>JAVYIG010010596.1:0-67866 GCA_035222895.1 Strongylocentrotus droebachiensis | reverse complement strand
ATAAACACATCCTCACTCTTCCTCCCTACATGTACATTGTAGCTCTCTCTGCAGGGGTCTGTACATAGTGGCTCAAACCATGAACCTACATGTAGTACCTCGTAGTACATGTACATGTACATGTACAGTGTACACAGAGACGCCAAGTTCAAAGATCGGCAATGCATGACATTTTCATGATTCGGCGCGCCAGCCCGCGTGCGAGGGTAAAACACACGTATAAGGTATAGCGTTTTTTCAAAATCTAGCGCGCGCGTCGTGCGTAAGAGCATTTTCAGACCCTCGAAATGCGTGATGTCACGCCTAATGCATGATACTTGGTAGCTCTGTGTACATGTAGGTCCATGCTCAAACTCTTGTTCTGTTCATGATTCTCCTTCAACATCCAGGTTCAAGTAAAACCAAGCATTTGTACTCTACAAGGAGGTTCTAAATTAACCCAGGCGGTGGAGGGGAATGCGGTCAGAAATAGTGAAGATTCATTTAACACAAAGTTTTTGAAATTACAGATGTATACAAAAAGGAACATTTACACAACCTGTAGGCCCAGTAGCTCGTTGTGGTCTAGTGGATAAGTCGCCGGACTCTGAACGACAGGGTTCAAATCCATGCACAGCACTAACATCATTTGGCGAGACGTTAATCTACAGTTGACACATTTCACCCATGTGAGGTGAAATGGGTACCTGGCAGGACTCAATTCCTTGAATTGCTAGAGTACCATGATGACAGCCGTGCTAAAGCCGGAGTAATAGCTGCCAATTCAAGCGCCAGGAGTGTCAAGTTTGACAGACACAAGTGCTATACGATACCCCACTATCATTATTATAAATGAAATTGCTTCAAACTGAATTATCCAACCCATCATTGGATTTAACGTCTATCTGCATTTTATGGGCCACACTCTCCACTCCATGAGGAAGCATTCCAGTCAATGTACATTGAAATACTAAAAAACGCTGTTATTTGCGCGTGATTAAACTTTTCGCGCTGAGCGATCCCAAAACATATTCGCAGGTTCTGAAATTTGTGTCATAAAACACACATAAGAATTAAGTCTTGCTTAAATTTTTTGCGAGTTCTAAAATTCGCGCTTGCCGATCTTAGCGCAAAATCCTTTATGCACCGCAAATATTTCTGCGTTTACAGTAGACCATGCTCAAGAAGTCCTACGGCGATGATTCCGATTTGTTAATCTTAAAGAAATTCATTCCAGCTTTCAAGAAGCCTAAAATCCCGCCACTTAAAAGATAAAACGTTTGGCTCCATCGCCTACCTTAATTGGGCTGCTTACCTGTACATGTATAAAAATACATGTACATGCCTAATTATTCTTTTGAAATGCAAGGACTATCACGGTAGCCTGCAATTACACAAAAGCCAGACTATTATCATCATGATAATTAATAACTACTAAGTGCGTGTCAAGCACCGTAAGCATGCGATTGGTATTGAGCATTGCTGCTAAACACTTACATGTAATTCCCATAGCCATACGATGATGTATTGATTTCCATAAACTAAGTCAACTACTCATCTAACGGCCGACTGGGGAGGGAGGTCAACAAAAGGACATGCAGTGTGCAAGGAAAAACAAATTATGTCCTCCAGTCTTTAGGATGTCTATACCATACATGTAGTCCTTCGCCTCAAGAGGAAATTTAAAAAGACTGTTGTTCCAACATTCATTCAAAGGGGACGAAAATATACTCGAATATCCTTTGTTTACACACAGCACTGCATTTAAAATCAATCTTAAATATTATGGATACAATGCACGAGTTATAATACTGTAATTGTCCACCCACCTGTAAAGTTCAGGCCCCATAGAAGTCATTATAATCGTTGAGGGATTGAATGGAGAATTTATTGAGCGATAAAATAATTCTACTCCATGATTGAAGAGTCCTGACGTACGGTCTGGGCTTCAAAAACAGACAGTTCCTGACTACTCTAATCAGTAATCAACATTCTGCTAGCTAGTGCCTGCTTGCTGGTTGCGTTTTGTAGCACAAGCAATGTTTGAATTTGATGTTGTAAATTGTAATACATGACATGAACTTTGTATGTACCGTATTTCAAAAGTTGTATACAGTAGGGACTGTCCTGGAACTTGACAAGAGTTCCGCAAAATGAGAATACAGTTCTCAAATTGAACATTAATTTGGTCAAGATCGAGGTTGGACTCTACAAGCGCATCTATAATAAAACTCTTTACCGGTAACTTGATTTATTAGTCTGTAAAGACAAGCAGATTTGTAAAGATAACACTTCACACTTGTTGTTTGTAATAAGCATCAATATTGTTCTTGACAACAAAGGAAATATCACCACTACAGCGGATACGTAAACATAAGGAAACATGTGATACTGTACATGCACATCATGTATTTTTAGCCTGTTCCTCACATGATTGGTCATGAGAACAACAAATGTGGGCAGCACTAAAAATACATACTGTACATACTGTACATGTACATACCAGATTCATGAGAGAGTCACCATAAGTTAGCCTTTCCCCCTCTACCACCCCCCCCCCCCCCCCCCCCCCTCCCTCCCTCCACAGGTACTGTACATATACAGGTATGTATGTTTTATAGCTGCATTTCACTTCTAAATACAAATATTTGTCAAGAAATTGAAACAAAAACATTTGGGAAAAAAATTGATAACATTTCAAGAGATCTTTTTATCTTTACAGTGTACATTTTGAAGTTTATGTCAAGGCAAAATAGACGAAAAATGATTGATCCTTTACAATTTGATAAAGCCTTCTTTTTTTCTCTCTCAATATTTAATTTATACCCGTGAGTTCATCAGTTCATGTAAAGTGTCCTGTAGGCCTACATGATGTCCTAATGTATTCCATTTCTTTATAAAGAATTTTCATAAATTCTGAAGATCATTCCAACTTTTTTTTTCACCATGAAAGAAAGTGAAACTCATTTCTGTTGGAAATAGAAAACACACACACGGCCGGGCAGCACTTGGGAGCACGGGTCCACACTGCACGGTGACAATGGCCAGGCAGCATGCGTGACTACACAATGAACGCTTATTGATTCCAAACCCGGCCCTTGAGATGATTTGATTGAAGTGAGAGAGACGCTCGTCTATCGAGGATAAAGCATGCAAGGACCAGACTCAGAGCAGTAGCTAGCTAGCACCCTATTTACAACAAAGATGTGACGACTGGGTTTGGAAAGGATGGGCTAGACTAGAGTGAGAGTCCAGGATAGAGCGCATGTTGGTCTACAATGTTAGCAAACATGTACATGAACATGTGCATACA
Source organism: Strongylocentrotus droebachiensis (assembly GCA_035222895.1). Classification (NCBI taxonomy): domain Eukaryota; kingdom Metazoa; phylum Echinodermata; class Echinoidea; order Camarodonta; family Strongylocentrotidae; genus Strongylocentrotus; species Strongylocentrotus droebachiensis. The sequence continues at coordinate 64,574 of JAVYIG010010596.1, read as the reverse complement.
CTGAGAAAGAAAAGACTGAAAAACAGACAGACAGACAGAGGGACATATGTACAGGACAGACCTACATGTAGATGTAAAGATGGAGACATGATGTGATTGTTAACAGGGAGACGCTCGTTTATAAAGGATAAAGCAAGCAATTACCAGAGTAGTAGATTTAGCTAGCGCCCTAAAACAAAGATGTGACTACTGGGTTTGGGGAGGATGAGGTAGAGCTAGTCCAGGATAGAGCGCATGTTGGTGTACAATGCTAGCAAGCATGTACAAGTACGTACACTGAAAAAGAAAAGACTGAGAAACAGAGGGACATACATGTACAGGACAGGCCTACATACATGTATACATACAGACGGAGACATGATGTGATTGCACCCTAAAACAAAGATGTGACGACTGGGTTTGGAGAGGATGGGGTAGAGTCCAGTCTAGTGTGCATGTCGTTCTACAATGTTAACAAACATGTACATAATGTACATAACATGTACACTGAAAAAGAAAAGACTGAGAAATGGACAGACAGACAGAAGGACATGCATGCATGTACATGTACAATGTAGCCTTACGTGTACAGATGGAGACATGATTTGATTGTAAACTGGGAGACATATTGTCTAGCGAGGATGAGGCATGTCATGACGAGACTCGAGAGCAGTAGAACCCTACAACAAAGATGTGTACTGGGTATAGAATTAGAGAGGATGGGGCCGGCAGAGACATGGATACATACATTTTGTACATGTACATTGTATGGACAGACAGACTGACATACAAAGGATGAAAGGAAGATAACTTTATAGAGTCAGAGATCGACTGACAAGAAGGCAATTACATGTAGCAAAGCCATCTACATTGTAGCATTCAGCAAAGCTTTAAAAAAAAGAGAATGAGAGAGAGACAGCACACACAACAACAAAAACAGACAAACAGACAGACAATGAAAGAGCTCTGAGAAGATACATGTATTGTACAATGTACATGTACATACAGAAAGTCAAAGAAATACAGAGATAAATAGGGACAGACAGTCTATAAGACAGACAGACGGACAAACTGACAGATTTAAAGAGGTACATGTACCTGTAGCTCCATATACAGGGTGTAAGATCACTTATTTTTCCTCAGGCAAACTTATGATAGATTAATGTGTCACTATTTACACTTTACAGACCTACAGGTGTACCGGTACACAAAGTCTGTGAGGAGACCCAAGACCTACAAATGTACATTTGTACAAACAAGTAAAACTACTGTATGGCCAACATGTATATTTATGACTCGCACCATAGTGAACATTTTATCTAGCATGATTAATGTTGAAATTAATTGATGAATGCCTAGTTGAAAATATATGTCAATTCATTCTTTTTATGTCTGTGGCAAGGCTGGCAATCAGCACGATGAAATTACATGGGAATTTCACAAGCCATAAGAGACCTCCTCCCTTTCAAGGTTACTTTATTCTTATTGGATGAGCTGACTGGATAGCTATAATAGCACCCACAGCAATTTAACTTACCCCAATTATATCTTCTAAAAGCAGAAGCCCGAATAGAATTACAAGGCTATTGAGTTTGATCCAGTCTCTTTAGGCGTGTCTGCACTATCTCGAGATTGCCAAATATCCAGCTATTTGAATTATCCCGATCACAAACTATCCAGCTTATTTGCGTCTTCATTAGACCGAAGTAGCAAATTAGCTGGATAGTTGGTCGGGATAATATCCCAAGATATCTCGGTCTAGTTTGCGGTTTTCCGTGTTTACTCGAGGTCAGTGGTTGTACTAGCGCGCTGAGCGGTATAGATCGCATGTGCGAACCGGAAATCGTTGTGCATGATGGGATCGGGATATTTGACTCCGTACTTCGGTCTAATGAAGACGGTCGCAAACTATCCCGCTAGTTCGGAAATAGTGGGATATTTTGCAAACTAGACCGAGATATCTTGGGATATTATCCCGACCAACTATCCAGCTAATTTGCCACTTCGGTCTAATGAAGACGCAAATAGCTGGATAGTTTCGATCGGGATAGTTCAAAATAGCTGGATATTTGGCAATCTCGAGATAGTGCAGACACGCCTCTTCTCTCTTTATTTACTTGCAAATTAGGTACATGTATCTGGGTTTTGTAGAGCCAAATCTTTAAATGGGGTGTGTACATTTGTATTGCAACGTACATGTATGTTTGTTTATCCTTCTGTTTCTTTTTGAGGCGTATTAACTCTGAAATAATTAAAGGTGACATGACCAGCTACAAGAAAAATAACAAGTTTGTACATGTACATGTACATAGTAGTATAGTAGTATAAGAATTTATTGTCCTTTACAGGAAATTTGTTTTCCACTGGTTACAGAGTATTACAATACAAATATATACATGAAATATTACAGGACAGTGATAAACATAAACATTATGATAAACATACATAAAGAATGAGATAATATGTGAGTAAGCCACGGTATATATGGTGGTTATAGAGATAATATGAGATTCCATTTTACAAAATATGAAGCTAAATTATTTAGTATTCATTGATTATTCCATAGTAAATCTTAAAATGATAATAAATACATGAATTATTATTATTATAATTATTATTATTATAATTATTATTATTATTATTATTATAATTATTATTATTATTACCATTACATGTACATGTAATGGTATGCATGATGGGGTGACCAAAGATTGTGGAGATTAAACAAAATATTAGCAATGTTTTATTCGCTCCATGATTTCTCATATGCGACACAAATCTTTTTAGTTCAATTATTACCAAATGGACAGCAAAATGTACAAATTGGTGCAACTACAAATCTATCCTCAAATAATTCTGGAGATATCTTGATCTTAATATTTGATGTGGGATCAGAAATTAATGCACAGCAACTGAAAAATAAGTACAATTCGCACACAGGAGTTTACAATTTCGGTTTATTATAACTTGATCAATCAAATATAGATTTTGCATTATTTTGAGAAGCAAGCATGTACAAATACAATCAGTCATAATTTCACATCCAATTCACTAGGTAATTTTATGTTCCTCTTTCCATTGGAGATATCATTTTTTTCGAACTGTCCGTGAATTAAGGTCACATGCAAACTATAGTCCCACCATCATACATGTACTGTACATACATGTACATGTACATTTATGTATGTAATCACAACATGTATTACTAGTAATCAAGTCACGAATTCATGTACATCTTACATGCAGGCCTATTTTAAAGGAGCAAGGTGATAACATTTTGGATACACACAAAACAAATTAAAGGGACTGTTGAACTAAAATTGAACTTGAGGTAAAACTGTAATATCTCCAACAATATCAACAAAACATTCTTTTGTTCAGGTGATCGAGCTCTCTTTTATTTGCTCTGTTTCCTATAATGTAAACACTGTACATGTACATGAAGAGACGTACATGTACAAGTAATAATTCCTCATTTTATACATTAAGATATTTCCTTAAAAGTTGTAATTGCTTTTTTGACTAGGCCTTTTCATTCATGTACGTGTACATGTACATGTAGCTCTCGTTGGCACTTTTCAGAACTATAGAACTATACATGGCTCTCTGCCAAGGTTTTTATTCTCTTTTTTTTTTGGGGGGGGGGGGGGGGGGAGGGGTTAGGGGGTAATACCGGCAATACTGTATGTACACCTGTACATGTACATGTACTATACAATACCACTTAAAGGCTCAAACAGCACTCTAATATACCTTTCACAAACATGTAGGCCCTGCTGCCTCACTTACTGAAATCCCAAATTGCGAAACATTAATAAAATAATACAGCCCTGAAGGGACAAGAACCTCTAACCTTCATACAGGCAATTAAAAGTAAAAACCACTCAACTTCCTCTACAACTGTTCGTCATGTACACTGTACATCTATATTTCTACAGTGTCTTCTTACAGACTTTATTTACATTATGAAGTAAAAACAGATGGGCTACTTTAAACCATTTACATGTCATCTCTGGTTCCTGACAAGGTCAGGAGAAGGTCACATTCACCACTACACCATGATGATGGAGAGCCCCCAAGACACACAAGGGAAACCCTGTAACCATTTGGTCAAAAAATTCCTAAATTGTTCATTCCTCTCCCAGCGTGTCCACACACAAAACAATTTATCCCGAAACTCTATAACGATACATCGTATAAAGAATCATCGTATAAATTCCAGGATGTCCACACACAAGAAACGTCGTCACTAAAGAATCATCGTATAAATTCCAGGGTGTCCACACACACAAAAAAGTTATCCCGAAACTCTATAACGAAACGTCGTATAGGTGCGCAGTTTGCTACTGCGCAGTCGAAACCGAAACAGAAACACATGTGCAGCACCACTAGTACTAGTATTTGCATTGACTGTGCCACTGGAACAATGCATGCAGTATATTTATGTATAATCAGCTGGCTGCGCAGCGGTCAGCTGGAAGCAGAAATGAGAGCTCATATCTCCTTTCGCTCGAGGTCACGTTAAGCCCCGCCCAGTTAGACTAGTTCCGTCCACACACAAAATGTCCGTGATTAGGCGTGATTCTTTATCGAGTTTCAGTTCGAAACGATGCCCAAACCTGCGTTTCGTTAGACTAGTTTCGTTATACGACGTATCGTTAGTGAGCGTCCACACCTACAATTTTGGTCGTAAAACTATCGCGAAACGGTATCACTATCGCGAAACGGTATAGCTAATCATGACTAATCACGGAAAATGTTGTGTGTGGACAGGGGGTCCACTGCCCTGTGCATAATAGATCATGTCTTGAGGACTGGTCTGATACTGTTTCATGGCCATGCCCTTTCAGGTTTTCAAACATATTTGTCAAAATATTTATTGTACACATCTCTTTTGCAGTGTCCATCATTTGGTGTCTACATATGTACACTGTAGATATCATCAAGTCTACAAGTGAGCCTGGATTTAATAAACATCACTGGCAATGAAGAATAACAAAAAGTGTACATGTATGAATACCGTGATGTGCAGTAGGCGTACAATATCAGCCAAAATGCTGTATTTGTATACTATTGCACTTACAAGCCTGAAGTACATGTACATGTACCGGTACAGTAATTTACTGTAAATAGGCCTACATGTACATGTGTACAGTAATACATTTATGTACAGTACATGTACTGTATGTACAAATGTACATGTACACTGTATAGGGCTATGGGCTCTTGTGATTCTGCTAATGAATGAATAATAAGACAGCTGTATGCTCGAGAAGAGAATTGGTCCCTGTACATCTACAACTGTACATGTGCAGGCTACATGTCCACGGAGGCAGGTGGTCTTTAAATAATTTACATGTACATTTCCATTACACTATTTCTTCAGTAAACTTTTCAATGAGAAAAAGTATTCAAGGGAAAGAATATGTGGTCTTTGTAGACAGGTGCAGTATTCTATGACATGTACATGTAGGTGATTACTGAAAAGGGTTTAACTGTATCAAGTAAGCTCAAGTTGGAGCCTGAGGAAGCAGAAGTGCCTCAGTTGCTCAGGAGGATAAACCAGAAAGAAGAGCCTATTCACACAAGAAAGGACTAGAGGGTAGCACATGGATTCCCCAGCAGAAGATGGATAATACAGGGCTCGACACAAACAGGTGCCCGGGACATATGGGCGCCTGAAATCTATTAAAGTCCAAACCCCCATTTTTTTTTTTTTTAACAATTTTTTTTGAATAATTTTTTTACATAGGGCTCGTACATGGTTGTACATGTACATGGGAGTAACCTTGCTAGTCATAAGGACCGCTATTCACAAGGACCGCTATTCACAAGGAAGGCTTTTCATAACATGTAACTTCCTACATGTACATGTATGTGTGACAGACCGCTATTCATAAAACGTAAAGGGGGTCACATTCATAAAGGCATAAGGACCATTTATATACATAGACACCACTAATCATAATGTGAGATGAGGGTCGCTATTCATAATTCACATCGAGGGTCATAATTCACATCGAGGGTCATTACTCATAAGCACGGTTATTCATAATACAAAATCGGGTCGCTATTCATACACATGAAGATGGGGCGCTACTCATAATTAACATTAGGGGTCACTCCTCATAAGGGCCGCTATTCATAAAGGCATAAGGACCATTTATATACATAGACACCACTAATCATAATGTGAGATGAGGGTCGCTATTCATAATTCACATCGAGGGTCATAATTCACATCGAGGGTCATTACTCATAAGCACGGTTATTCATAATACAAAATCGGGTCGCTATTCATACACATGAAGATGGGGCGCTACTCATAATTAACATTAGGGGTCACTCCTCATAAGGGCCGCTATTCATAATACGAGAAGAGTGTCGCAATTTATGCTTTGCGTATTATGAATAGCGACCCTCTTCTCAAATTATGAATAGCGGTCCTCATGAATTGCAGTCCCGATGAATAGCAGGCGGACCCCATACATGTACAGTACATACTGACGGTGAAAAGTTTAATCTGGACGCCCTTTCAGAAAAATTGGTGTGGAACCCTGGATAATGAGCTTCTGATGGTAATGATACCAATTGCCAAAGTGGTAGAGATGATACTGTAAGCTACCGGTATATGATTATAGATCTACAAATTGACAGGAGTTGACACACCAATGATTCAATGGTCCTGTCCGTCCTGATATAACAAATTTTTTCAGCTTCTAACCACATGTACACTTCCATTTTGACATATACCGCAGCTACATGAACATGTACAGTGTACACTGTATTAATATGTATTCTACAGCAAACATGCGTTAATACAAAGTACATTTGTATAGGATGTTCTACATGTATGGCTCCTTATTACTCAAATACACACATGTAGGTGTTGTGAGTGCTCTGTAAACATTATCATGCAGAATAAACAGCTTCAAACATACATCATTAAAATCTACGAGCAAATACATGTATCTACTGTACATTATGTGTAGGAGGGGCTACAACTACATGAACTTGTAGATCTTGACATCAATATACTTTGTCGAACCTAATCTTATCTACATGTATACTGTAAAGTACATTGTAAAGCTGTAGATCTATGTGCAATGATGTTGATGTACATGTACATTTGTTAGTTCAAGCAGCTACCGGTATTAGTAATCAGCATAGAATGCACTTCAACAAATAAGTAAAACCAGGGTCCAAGTACCCACTGGATTAATTGAGACAACTGGAGATAAAATGTCATGTCGAAGGACATGTTGGCCAAGTGAGGATTTCTAGTATTTAGGCTCAGGCCTATACACTGCACAGCCGAAATTATGATCAATTTTGTTTTCATAAATACCTGGTAATTGTTTCGTTTATTCTACATGAGAAAATTCACCCGTTCTTGTGGTAAATTCGGGACTTACATTAGGCCTATAGTGAATTGTGCTTCAAACTGTTTAAGTGCATGCTCTTCTGAATATAAGGACAACAGTACATGTACAGATTATATTTTGTGACAAATGACAAAATATCTTGCTTTTCCATTATCCTCATAAATAGTCATTCCAGTAAAAAAAAAAACATAAGAGTTTTTAATCCCAGGTAGCCATCAGGTGGTAAACATGGATTTAATACATGTGAGAACGAGTACCGGGTAACAGAGTTTTCATGAAGGTTAAATGTTTATACATATTTCATGTACATTGTATGGGTGGGTTATAAGGTACACATTGCACAGAATCACCCATTACTACAGTACCAAAATCACGAGGCGTACATGTATCAGTAGTAGTTACATGAACTTGCATGACTATGAATATTTGTACATGTAGGAACGAGTTCCGGTACGTAACATGTCTATACTGTAGATCTTTCACGTCTAGATGAAATATACAGTAGAAGAAAAAAAAAAAAACGGTTCCAAACTACTTTTTTTTAGGAGTCTGTATGCATGACAGCATGAGCCCTACATGTATGAAAAATATCAAAACTAGGGAGGGGGGGAACCAGATTTCTGTTTTTTGGCGCCAGTGTGTCTCACGCACCTGTCAGTGTTGAGCCCTGATGTCACGAGGGACATACAATCATACATGTCCTGTACATGTACATTCAGTGGACAAAATCGTTATTGCTATCAAATACACTGTATAGTCTTTTCAGGCGGCCGTAGCGTCAGTGGGTACATGGCTATGATCAGATCAGGAGTGTGCACTGTTACAGATGAAGGAAATGCTGATCGCTGACACCTGCCCAAACTGATCTGCAGCAGATGCGCAAGTGATACATACCCAGAGGAGGAGGAAATAAGAATGGTTTAAAGTTCACCGCCAGTTGTTGTAAGGGTTTTGAAACCACAGTCACTGCCAAGGTCATGATAGAGCTTTGTGTTTTAATAATGGAGTACTGGCAAATTTGAGTGTCTTACATAAATGACTGCTACATGTAGTTAAGATTAATTGTAAGAGCAAGTCTGCTTGACTCGATCCAGACCAACTCTGTGCCAATTTTCATTTTCAAAGCTGCCAGATCTTTGCGTTTTAAAAATTGAGTGGTAGATCTTTTGAATGTATTAAAGGTTAATTGATTGATTGCTGTTAAAAGGCTAATAGTACCAGAGCAGGCTTGAACAGAGGGCTTCCGACTCAATCCATACCAACTTTGTGCTATCTTACAAATTCATAGTCCCCAGACGACATTCTACATGTACAGTACATGTACATACATGTACATATACTGGACACAGTGGCGAATCCAGGATTTTCCAATAGGGGGGAAGGGGGGCTGAAAATTTGAAAATCGCACAGACCGTTATTTTTGCTTGAAGGGGGAGGGGGATACCGGTAGTTAAAACTCAACACCCCCCCCCCCCCCCCCCATTGCCAGGGGGGGGGGTGGGGGCCCTTTTATTCTTTGCCAGGGGGAGGGGGGGCGGGCCCATCTTATCTTTTTGTTACGGGGCCGTGGATCAAGATCTAAATAAAGACTCCTGATGAGGTAAAAAAATCAAACCTGTTTGACTCTGTGTAGATATTTACAGTGTATACAAACATTTGATCCACATCAAGCATCAGACACCATTCACATACATGTACATGTTTTTTACAGAGAGTCAACTTCAGGAGCAAAATAATATGATTGCTCCACTTTTTTGGTCCAGAAAAACTGTGGACTTGTCCATCTTCATTATTGAATATCAAAAGAGGTACTAATAAGTGCAACAGAAATTCCAATTTATTTTGTGGAGGCGTGAAGGACAGTTAAACAATCAATCCTCAAAGAAGGCCGTGAACCGAGCTGTCAATCAAAGCATATTGTTTCACAAAACCCTTGTAAGTACAAGTTCAATGACATCCAATTTAAACGCATTAAAATTTACACATTTAAACTTGAGCTGAGTTGTGTAGTTTTGTAAATGATGACCAGCTCTTGAGCACAGCACACAATTTATTTATTTAACTTTTCAATTTTCACATACAGCAATTAGATTAAACACTGGGTTCAAACTTTGATTTGAACTTAAAATTTTATATTTTTACAGAACAAAATAGATTTTTTCTATAAAACAATGTATTTCTTTCATCATATACAAATCTATTTGTATAATTTGTTAAACCCTGAATCTATGATAGTCTAGACCAAAATGAAAAGGAGACTTGTTAACTGGCCCCATATAAATTGTCTGTACACTTCCAGCACAAGTTAGTTGCATACAATAAAAACTGTTTTATTGCCATGAAAGACATCAAAGACAGGTCAATGTCTGTCGAATCTGGGAGGCTCCCTAGAGCCTAATAAATATATTTGTAAACAACATGCTGGCTCCATGTGGGCGATTCTATATGAACAAAGAAAACAAACTTCCGCGCACAGCAAAACGTGCGGCCCTTTAAACTTTAAATCATGTTTAAACATCATTCCACCGCTATGTGATAAACACATTGAACGGAGCACGGCTGGGCTCGCTGGCTGAGCGCACGTAGACAAATGCACACCTCCTCTCACAGCTAGCCAGTCTTCGAACACACACACTCTCACACACTGCCCATTGCCCCGCGTGCTCCGCCTGCCAAAGTCGCCGGCGTACCGCTGCAAAATCCAACACCCTTTCCCGACTTTGAACTAAGATTTTGAAGAATCTACAATAAAAAAATTAGTAAATAAATGAGATTTTTGAAAAATCACATACCGCTTCGTCATCTTCGTCTGATAACCACGCCAGCTTGACCTGATATCCGTGTATAAATCCAAGAAAAACCGGGAAGGAACGTTCACTCACTAGATGGACTCGCGAGAGCACTGCGCAAAGCAATTACCGTACTACATGCATGCACTGTAGCTGTGTGTATGCATTGCAGCACACAGCACGAATGCAGCTCGAAGGGCTTGTCAATCATCCAAGCGTGGAGGAGTGGTTTTGGCAAAAAAATGGAAAGAAAAAGAAACTCAGGAAGTCACAATTTTACGCTGATTGTTATCTGAAAGAGAGATCGTTTTCAACAATAAAAATCAGAACTTCATGTTCTTAAAAAGGCACATTCTCTATTCTAATCCCTTCCGCCGTGTTTGTAAACATTCTTTCATGTTGTTATCATGAATGATTTATGTTGAAGCACAAAGGAGCTGGGATTTGGACGGGAGGGGTGAGGGTGCGTAGTTCCACCACCTGTAGCGCGCTGTGGGTTGGTTGGTCCCTCCCATTTTTCAAAGCTGTTTCGATTCAGAACTGTTGCGATCACGTTGGTGATAGAATAACTCTTTGTAAGTTTCGTTGTGATAATAATAAGCTGCCAGTTACCAAATTTCATTATTTTTATAATCAACCTCTTGAGTTATGTCTCCTATGCAATATTAAGGTACAGGGTGATGAATTTCATGATGTTCTGGTGTGTCCAGCATTCAATGATTTTCGTAAGCAAATGGAACATAGTAGAACATTTCCAAATTTTGTAAGATCATAAATGTCTAAGTTTGGATAATTTGTTTGGTCCTTTTTAATACGTTAAACTTTTGGTTTAATATGCTGTCGTTTTTTAGTAAGTGTACATACATGTATATATTAGTGATGGTACTGCCAGTTGAGATATAGGTTATTATGTATTATTTAAAGTATATCTTAAAGCTTGCCTTCATTTGTTTGTTGTTCGCTGCCAAAGATTTTCTGTGTTTTTTTAATAAATATAAATATCATTGTTGAACATTATATTTGTACTATTCAATTGTATTTCTTCCATGCCCCAGAAGGGGCCGTTAAAGAAATACAAATTATTGTCATTGTCATTGTCACGTGTGGTATATATATTGGTGAAGACTGGGATGGGAGGTCCCCGGTTCGATCTTCGCTTGGTGCTTTTACCACCCCACCCCCCCCCCCCCCCCCCCTGGACAGGGTCTTTTTTTTACCCACATTGCCCTCTCTACCCAGGTCAGTGACAATGCCGGGGAAGGGCCTATTAATACCGATATGGCTACTCTGGATACATTGAACTAGTTTCATATTAATTTCATAACTGTATTGCTATATGCTTCGCAACCAAAAGTTCATGTGTGTGTTAGACCTAAGCACGCTTTCTAAGGACTGTAATTAGTGTTATTTCTTTTAGGCTGTTATCGTGTTGTTTATCTTGTTTGTGCTTATTATTTCTTGATTATTTTTTGGTACAAATGTGTATCTTTAAATCAACAAATTATAAATACATACTTTGTAAATATGTAAATGTTTTCAACTTTCAGGGTTCATCCTGTCAAGTTATTATAATTATTTCGTTTTTTATATCATGTTACTCTCTATTATGTAACGTTGAACTTGACTAATGAATCGAATCAAATCAGTAAAAGAAAATAAACAAGACAGTGTTAATTGATTTGAATATAAACGTACACGAAGCTTTAAAAGATGATACAGTATAAACAAAACAGGTGCATTGATTGCACGTAAAAATTATCGCAACCCTTATCTATTAATACACAGTTGCGAATTTGCGATTAATTTTAAGTTGCGTTTGATTTGAATCAATCGTAACTCGTTATAATATTATTCAGGCCCAGGCCTCAATGGGACGACGGAAGAAAGAGTGAGAGAAAGAATGAGAGAAAGCGAGAGAGAGAGAGAGAAAGAAAGAGTGAGAGAAGGAGAGGAAGGGAGAGAGAAAGAGAGAGAGAAAGAGTAGGGGGGTGGGGAGAGAAAGAGAATGAATGAATGAAAGAAAAGGGAGGAAGAATTATTTTGTTTTCATTTTATAATATGATTTTTCCTCTTTGTCATTTTTTCTGTATAACAAAAGAAAATTGTTTTTGTTAGGACATCATCAGATTATTATCTTACCAACATCGATCTCTGAGCATAATCAATTTTCAATTGTTATAAAGGATTACAGATATTGAATTTTTGGGAGTTAATATAAAATGATCATAATTTATATGAGATAATTATTGCTTTGATTGTAATAACAACCCTCTAATAATTGCCTATTTCATCTATTAATGAGGACAAATAAAACACTATTGAAAAACAAAAATATCATATTTTGTCCACTTATAATCTGTAAAACTGCAAAACGTATTAGAAATCGATCGAAAATAAAATTGGGCCGAAAATATACAAACCTATTAACTGGCACCTACATAATACAAGCTTTGCTTTTCAGTAGATCCCTCACTTTATTAGGCTTTTTGCAATGTACTACTCATGATTGTATATTTTGTTATAACTATTACCATGTACATTATGTTCAATTATGTTATCTTCGATAAAGTGGAAACAAATACACTTAAAACTTAAACTTGAAATAGACCTATACTCTAAATCGCAACAGGTTGGATGAATCTTACATCTTTAAATCATTATTACTTTAGACATACAAACATAGACCATATGTAAAAGTGTGAAGGGAGGGTCTTATCATCTTCTTTCGCGTATCTTTCCCCAACTCATTTCCTTTCATAATCAGTCATTCATTCATTACACACTAAAAAATATTGGGCAAAGAATTGCCCAATTTTCACCCAACATCAGAGCGATTATGTGTCCAAACAACTGTTGGGTAAAATAAAGATTTTGCATGATTTACCCAGTGTTGGATAAAAAGAAAATACCCAACTTTTAACCAACAAAAATTTACCCAATTCTCACCATAATGTGTAGCATAAGTTACACACTAGTTGGGCAAATAAGTTGGATAAAATATTATATGCAAAAGGAGATTAGTGCCGAGGCGGGACTCGAACCTGTGACATATCCACTCGACCACGACATCTCTAATATAAGAGCATAACACTATTGTTGAATAATAATGATGCCCGACTTACGTTTGCCCAGTTACATCTGCCCAACTTAATTTGAACATTTAATTGGGTAAATACATGTAGTAAATGGTTGGGAGAGAAAAAAAACAAAAGTGTTGGACAAAAATGGTCCAACTCTTATTTGCCCAATGACATTACCCAACCTATTTTTTACCTTTCATGGGGTAACTTCTAAAGTAAACGGTTGGGAGAAAATAACCAAATTATCGGACAAAATTTGCCCAACTTCGAGTTACCCAGTTACATCTGCCCAACTTTGTTTACAGTGTAGTCTGAAAGAGGGGAAGAAAATGGTGCTCACTATCCAAATCTTATTACCCTAAAATATTGTCCAAGATTTTGTTTAAAATCAAACAGATTTAATGTTACATTTATTACGGATTTAATCTATATATTTTGTTCTGTGAAAAGAATATCAAACCAAAAAGGGTGGTGCCGTCGCCTTACCGAAACATGTTTATGTAAAGGCGCTTTATAAATATCAATATGTATGTATGTATTTATCAGCCTTCCAGTTAATTTATATCTTGTGGGAGAGAGAAACAAACGAGCAAACGAATTGCCTGTATTCGGTGCAATTTTGTTTTAAGACAACTATTCTTAATAAGATAGTTGTGAGTATGATATGTGTGACGATATATTAGCAGTGATGTAGGATCATGTCAGTGGCGGATCCAGGGGGCCCGGCCCCCCCCCCCCCCCTTGAGAAAAAAATCATGTAAAATCATGTGATTTTTACCTTTTTGTGGGGTGCAAATTAAAAAAAATTCGAGGACCAAAAAAAAAAATTGTGCTCACTACCCCCCCCCCCCCCCCCCGCCCCCCCCCCCCCCCCCACTGAGCGACTTTTCGGCCGGCACGATTTTCAAAAAAAAGTTGGGCCCCCTCCCCTAAGAAATCCTGGATCCGCGCCTGGATCATGTAGCGTGATTCCACTCATTGAGGATGAGGAGGGGGTGGCCCAGGCGTCTTCCCATTCGTCCTCTTCCCCCTTTCCCCCTCTCCCTTTCTTTCTTTTCTTGCATTTTCTTGCTGTTATGTTTCAACACTCGATGGGGGGATACGTGACCCTGTAACTATGCCACTATATTTGGGAATGATTTATTGAAGAAAGTCAGAAGTCGAAATCGATTTGACAATGGAAACGGCTTGCATTCGCCTTGTCAATGAACTGCATAATTATTATTTGGAGAGGGCGCTAATAAACCATACAATTTTATTCCACATAGACTAATCGCCAGACCGAATCGTTTCCGAGTGATACGATTTTCACTCGGAGTCTCATTAAACTTCCAAGGTGATGATTTGCCATCTTTCTTGAGGTGATTCTTCTTACTATTTGCCCTGATACAAATTTTCAAAAAGTGCCTGATGAAATTATGATTGGAGAACAATAAATGATGTGTATTTGGTTACATGCGTGTATACGATTATTTATAGTAGATTTTGATAGAAATGTAAACGAGTCCTCTGAAAAATATTTACAAGTTACGTCGAGTGTGACTGATTAATAGAAATTATTACATGTATTTTTTTTTGTAAACGATCACATGCATTATTAGAGGGAGGAAGAGGGCCCCGGCAACACAAAATTAAAGGATATTTCCAAATTTTGTTGACACGTTTATTCTGTCGGCAAATAATAATCATCAGTCTTACATTTTTATTCAGTCTGTTGGGCACATATACTCAGTATTTTTGCTCAACCAAAAGAAAAATAGTGGCTACTTACTGATGCTGAAGGAGAAAGAGGCAGTTATTTTTCATTTTGTGAAATTTGGAAAGCTTCAAGACCGATAATGCATTGACCTAGTGAGGGCGTTTGTCAATATCAGAGTTCGTATTCCAGGAGATGGCACCACAAGAGTGTACAGTTACGGAATTAATTTCATCTTTTTTGTTGTTGTTGTATAGTCCGCCGTATTGAGTATGAACATACTGGGGGAAAAACAGGTAAAAACACGTTAATTTTACCTTTTATTTGTTTTAAAAAGAAGACGGGCCCCCTCCCCTGGTGCTAAAGAAGAGGGGGGGGGGGGGCGGGGTGCGATTTTCAAATTTTCTGGGGCATAAAAATAAAACAAATTAGTGCTCACTTTCAGGGCTGAAAGTATCTCCACCGCTTCGCACTCTTATATACGCAGATGATTTAAAGGCTTGGCCAAAAGGGAAGCCTATACATTTTATCTAAGATATAAGGCGTTAAAAACATATAAGAGAAAACAATTTGAAGAAAAAAAGAAAAGACAAAAAAAAAAAAAAAAAAAAAATCAAATTTCACAACAGTTGGTGAAGAACACAGGTAACAAATATATTCCCCGGTAAAAGAGCGGAAATTCCACCTCACCCCCAATCTCTCTCTCTCTCTCTCTCTCTCTCTCTCTCTCTCTCTCTCTCTCTCTCTCTCTCTCTCTCTCTCTATATATATATATATATATCTCCTTCTCTTCCTCTCTCTCTCTCTTTCTCTCTCACCCTCTCTCTGATTTTCTTGTCCCCATCCGTAGCTACGCCAATGATACCACCTTTGGTTCATAATTCATTATACTGGTGAGATATGAGGCCTTTAAATCGCGCCTGCTTAAAGTTCATAGTTTGTTTAGCTAATGTCTAAACATTGCTTTGCTCAGGATGATAAGCACTACTTATAAATGTCAGAGAAGACCATTTTCATTTCATGATTTTAATTTATGAGCCTGTCCGAAGATTTGGAGTAGGCCTGTGTACGTGCGATTGGAATTAAAACCATCGTATGCATAAAACCATGGAGTTACTCCATGATAAAACAGACCATATTCGTGCCGCATCAGAAAACAGCTCACTCAAAAGAACCAATTCTGATTATTGAAATACAATTACTCATAATCAGGTGAATGAAATCGTTTGTAACGAGTCTCTTCAGATTAAATTTGATTACAATTATGAAAATGGCCCTATTGCCCAAGGTTGATATTTTTCGAAAATCTGTGCGATCGTGTTACTTTAAACGCCATGAAATCATTCATTTGACAATAACAATACACCTTTGATGTTACTTCATCTAATAAAATGACACATTATTCTGCAATGAGGAAGATATACGATATTCTATTTTGGGCTTTGACGCAAAAGTCACGTTGAAGCTGCCAACAATTACATGATTACGAGAACAATAGCAAACACAAATGGGTGATAAGGAAGAACAAAGAAAGAAAAAGACACCCGAGTCATGTGGATCCGTAGATAATTATGATGCCATAAATTAATATTTTGAACACGTGCACTAACTAGTACTTTTAGTAGTCATTGAGCTTGGAATTGTCTATTTGCCATAGCCAATTAAGATATGATTAATTTCATTTTCCACTGAAGGTTGGTTAGATAATAGGATCGTATAGCTTTCGGTTTAGATCTACAAGTATTTTTGAAAAACAGAAAGTACGCCTATTATAAAGACCATAATTGTTGAAACACGGTTACCTCCTGAAAATCCCGAAATTTTTACAGGCTTATGATTGGATTAGAAAATATGATAAAAAGGGAAAAATGGATGTGGAACATCCTTCTCTTGCAATCCACTTTCCCATTGCTGCCAGCCCCCCCCCCTCTCTCTCTCTCTCTCTCTATGTCTCCCTGTGTGTGTGTCTCTCTCTAAGTATAGGTACTATATTTTTAGCCCTCATTTTGTATCAAGTGCACTCGATGTCAATATTCTTTTAATAGGCCATTTTCCTAAATGCAATCAAATTCAATGCATGTACGCCCTTCTAAAGACAGTGTCTCAATATGAGATATTTCATTCACATGTTACAAAGAGTTGTATTGATTAATAATTTATCAATAGTCAGAATGCATATTGCATATAATTGTATGTGTTAACAGGTAGGGCAATCCATAATGTTTGTCCTACCTATAACAACAATATTGATGTAAGCCATTCACATTACGACTATTGAAATATACTTGTAGTTGAATGAACTAATTAGTATCGTCGCACTTTACAAAAACGTATGCATCAAATTCAAGATTCAAAATTTGATCACACTGGCTTATAAATTGCTTGAAGAGAATGTAGTTTGTTTTATATCAAGTATTTGAACTCGAAGTGTCAGTGAAAAGATGTTTTCCCTGACGTTTTACTTGAACTTGAAACCTACTGTATTTTGGCATACTGCTTGTAGAGAATGTATAGTTTGTTTTATATCAAGAATTTGAACTCGATGTGTCAGTGATAAGATGTTTTACCTGGCGTTTTACATGAATTTGAAACCTATCGTATTTTGGCCTACTGCTTGTACAGTAGTTTGTTTATATTCAACATGTCTCAAGAATTTGAACTCGATGTCTCTGATAAGATGTTTTCCCTGACGTTTTAATTGAATTTGAAAACTATGCATGCTTGTACAGTAGTTTGTTTACACAACAGGTATCAAGAATTTGAACTCGAAGTGTCTTTGATCAGATGTTTTCCTTGACGTTTTACTTGTATTTGAATCCTATTGCATTTTGGCCTAATGCTTGTAAAGAATGTAGTTGTTTTATATCAAGAATTTGAACTCGAAGCATCTCTGATCAGATGTTTTCCCCCGACGTTTTACTTGCATTTGAAACCTACTGTATTTTGGCCTACTGCTTGTACAGTAGTTTGTTTATACAACATTTATCAAGAATTTGAACTCGAAGTGTCTTTCATCAGATGTTTTCCTTGACGTTTTAATTGAATTTGGAACCTATGCATGCTTGTACAGTATTTGTTTACACAACAGGTATCAAGAATTTGAACTCAAGGTGTCTTAGATCAGATGTTTTCCCCTGACGTTTTACTTGTATTTGAATCCTATTGCATTTTGGCCTAATGCTTGTAAAGAATGTATTGTTTTATATCAAGAATTTGAACTCGAAGCATCTCTGATCCGATGTTTTCCCCTGACGTTTTAATTGAATTTGAAACCTATCGCATTTTGGCCTACTGCTTGTACAGTAGTTTGTTTACACAACAGGTATCAAGAATTTGAACTCAAGGTGTCTTATAGATCAGATGTTTTCCCCTGACGTTTTACTTGCATTTGAATCCTATTGCATTTTGGCCTACTGCTTGTAAAGAATGTAGTTGTTTTATATCAAGAATTTGAACTCGAAGCATCTCTGATCAGATGTTTTCCCCTGACGTTTTACTTGCATTTGAACCCGATTTTTGTAGAATGCCTGTCAGAATCCTGGTCATATTTCATTCTTTCCCGTTGCCATGCTCCCAATTACTACTGCCAATCTTCATATTTCAATATTGCTTTCATCTTTCACCCACACGTAGCCAGTCACCTTTGACATTTTGCTAAAGCTACAGCCCCAATCCGACCCCTAACCTTATCATGTTCAAACATTAAGCAGAACACTACCCACAAATCAAACAAAATAACAACATTTCTTAAACTCATAACCAAAGGTCCTTTTTTCACAAGTTTATTCAGTTGATAATGCAACAGACTACTGCTGTCATTTTCAATGTTGATCAAACATTCCAAATTATCACATCCTAATTGATTAATTGATTAACAGAAATACAGATTCTCATAATCTCATTCAAAATTAATTACTGTTGTCATGATTATATCCAGCTTTCTATATAGAATGATTGATATATGGTTTAAAACGGAATTAATATTGCAAACAATGCAATTTTCTAAATGCATTCATATTGTTGAGATCCATAGACATTCTATAGCATTACATAAGTGGCATTAAACTACAAAATAATCATTGCAAAACTTAATTCAATTCTTTTTCATCATGATCCTGAGAATTAATTAGCACATCATGGTAATCTGAATTACATTACCATAATTTTGTAGTTAATTTCCTCTCAACACATGTAAGGAAACCTTAATCGTTTTAGAATGCTCAACAGTGCTAATCGGTGGAATATTTAGAAATGCTCACTTTAAGAAAAAAAGAATATCAATGAAATTCATGAGTAAATAATTCATCACATAGTCCCTACTCCCAGGAGTAAAACCTCAATAGAAGAAAACTCTATCTCTACTAATAAAAATGAAACACAAACCATTACAATAACAATAAAATAAACCACCAATAGTTCATTATCAAGTGTAAATACTAAAAAACTAAAACAGGAATTGAGATTCCTGGTTAAAACTACAGACTCGGAAGTTGGAAGGAAACAAATCTCATAGATTATACGTAGTCTGCAGACTTTACCAATAATAGGCAATATGAATTAGGATACCAATCAAGCAACATACGTTTAAACAATTAAGGGGTGTTTCACAATGATGTAAGATCGACTTAAGTTGGACTTGAACTATGGACTTGGACTTGAAGTCTTGAACTACATGTATGTCTATAACAGGTGTAATTCCAATCCTCTTTACTTTCCGTTCACACTACTGGTTTCTCCAATCATTCCTAGCATTGGTCTCTCATGGGAAGTACAAATTATGGTCACAAATCTACAGATTTATATATTGTGATAGTTTATTGTTAGTAAAAAATTATCTAACAATCAGGATATTTTCCCTCTAATTTTATGTCTGATTCAAGACTTTTCAAGGGCATAAATTGCCTACTAAGTATAAGTCTAAGTCTTAAGTAGAAATTGAATTTAAGTCATTTCTTTTCTTCAATAATAAACTATAAAAAAAATGAGGATTCTGTAGATTTGTGACCATGATTTGCACGTTCCTTGAGAGACCAATTGTAAGAGCAACCAGTGGCATGAACAGCATATGCCATAGTTCAAGTCCCACTTAAGTCGTTCTTAGTCTTTGCGAAACACCCCTGGCCTATTTTGTTCTCTTTTAGTTTCTACATACATTCAAAACATAATCACAGAAATCACATATAAACATACATGTATGACAGAGTACAATACTTTTGACATATCTCATTCAAAATATAACTTTTTTGACAATAAATATGAAGGAAGTCATGGTACAGGAATTTTTAAAATTTTGAATCAATAATTAAACAAGGTACAGATATATACAAAACAATTCGAGTTGAATCTACAAGATCATGATGCTATAGAACTTCTACATTTGTATATGGAACACTTTGTTGCATACATATATATTCCTATCTTTAAAGAATACACTCCATTTAATAATAACATTTGGCTTTGGTATGTACTCTATCCAATCAAATAAAAAGTACTAATTAACAAGCATAACATTGCTTGTAAGTAAATAAAAGGAAGTTTTAACATTTTAAAAAATTTAAAAAACACAAACAAAGCAAAATCATTTGTTCCTCTTTTTTTCTCTCTCTTTTATTTCTTTTAAATTAATTTTTATTTTGGAGGGGAAATTTTGTTTAAGTCTTATCCCTCTTCAAGTTGGCAACTACACTACATGGTAACTGACATCTTAATTCTCTTATCTCAAATAAATACTTCATCTTTGATAGCAACACTGCCTGATAAATATAAATTGCATAAAATAAACTGATACCAATCACAAACTACTACAATTTTTATGGACAGAAAATGTCTGAATTAGACCCAGAATATTACACAAGAAAAAAAAAGATAAAATAAAACATGAAACATTAGAACACGGTCTAATTACATGTTAAAATAAATGAAAAGAAAAATAAATCATGATAATTCACTTTCAAGTATGACAGGCTATATTTTAAGGAACTAATACATGTATGTTTCAGTTTCACAGACAATTTTACTGTAAAATGTCAACTCCGCTGTACATGTACCTACTTGGGCTGAAAGTTTATCATATTTATGAGATAAAAAGTTACATACGGAATGACAAAAGTATTCACAAAAAATTACACATAAACTTACATGTACATGCAAGCTGTTATTTTAAGCTTTATCACATAAAAAGGGAGAACTAAAATCAATTTACATGTATTGTATACCATTAACTCATCTAGCCTCCGATCATGGGCAATTTGACACAAATCTGAATACTGTCTTTAACACACAGTTAATGTACTTCTGGCTGTGAACAGATGACTTTGATGTATTAATAAATGAACACATCTCATTTTATTAACACATCAAGTTCATAGTTTTCATTCATGATTGAAAGAAAATAACCCAATCGGAATTGCACAAAATAAATATGAATCAAAGCCCGACGACCTTAGTGCTACAGCTACTACAATTCTACATGCAGTTTCTATAGAGATAGAATATTCTAAAATTAATCACTTTGTCACCAGAACCTCATTAAGTGGCCCAACTGGGTGTTAAGTCCATTAATCAGTCATACGTCATTAATTATTCAACATGATACGAAGTGTAAATATTCTGACTCATTTATCTCAACACTAATGGACTTTGTTTCGTAATCAGAAGCGCCCTTTTAATTCTATTCATACATGGACAAGTGTATTGGCTGGATTACATGTACATGTACATGTACATAAACAGTCACAAGCAAAGTGTATTTGAAATTGCCATATTGAAGATATCTTGATTTAGAGAATTATATCACATGCAATCCCAAGTTATGCCAATGCCATTAACCTTCAACAACAGACTTCACGGATGAATGAAAATGAATGCCCTGGGTAAACACAGAGAAAACATCAAATGCCCAAATACAAGATTTCTTTCTTTCATGGGTGCACACACACAATGGATGGTGTAATAAGAAGAATTTTCATTACTGCAAAAAGTGCAAAGTCATCACTATTTAAAAAATGCACTGGTAAGAATATTTGAGTTTGTAAGGGTTCTGTTTTTGTTTGTTGGGCTTTTAGCACAGGGGGGTTAGCGCCATATTTACATGTATGAGCAGTGGGTGGTCCTCACTCAGAAGTTATGTGTAGTGCACCTTGAAGTTGAACTGTTCTTGAGCTTTTGCTTTGGATCATGCACTTCTCATCTTCCAGACGGTTCTATCAGGTCCATCCATTGAATCAGGGAGATTTCACCGTCATCTCCCTGATAGAATCTAGCAAAATGTGTACCGTAAGACAAAGCATTTTGGGGCCAGATGGTACATGCACACTTCATCACCCGAGTGACTAGTTTGCAATAAGCATAAGCTTTATAATGTTGCTATGACAATTGTCACAATACCCTACCTACCATGATGGGGTGAAAAAGATTTTTTTTTTAATGTCCAAATTATGAACTATTCCTAAGTAACATATATGTGAAGACTGATATATTGCTTAAGTGATAAACATCAAACAAGTAGTCCCTACAGAGACATAAATACACACAGGACGTAAAAAGGGAACTCTGGAAGATAACAAAAGAGCTCAATTAAAAAAAAGTATAATAAATAGGCCTACATATCGTCGCTGTTTTCACGAAGTGACGGTAGTGAAAAAAAATTGCATTCACTTTGCGTTACGATTTTCCTCACTACCGTCACTTCGTGAAAACAAGGACGATATCACTGCAATCAAATCTCTTGTTATAGAGCAAATGACCAAAAGATCTATATTAACACAAGCAACAACTAAAAAGTTTTTGTTAATGCTGTACAGTGTACACAATGAATAGAGGTACTGTTATAGGCCTATAATTAGCCACATGAACATAACTTATTAAGTACATCAACTGATTAAATTAAGCAGACTGTTGTATGTTACAATGTAGCTTCTCTATCATCTTAGGGAAATTAAGCCCATAAAATGAAAGTATTACAATTACAATCATTATTTGCAGTGAACTATTTTTGAGATTCAATCCTTGAGTGTTTTTTCTCCAACATTGCAATTATTTTCAATTTTCATTTCCTTTGGTTTCATTGTCATTTGGTATAACATTACAAAAAAATGGTCTATTGT
Source organism: Strongylocentrotus droebachiensis (assembly GCA_035222895.1). Classification (NCBI taxonomy): domain Eukaryota; kingdom Metazoa; phylum Echinodermata; class Echinoidea; order Camarodonta; family Strongylocentrotidae; genus Strongylocentrotus; species Strongylocentrotus droebachiensis. The sequence continues at coordinate 41,540 of JAVYIG010010596.1, read as the reverse complement.
GATTGTCACAATCAGTGCATGTTGACAACATCACCTGTCCTTTCTTCTAATGGCAACACTGATGCTAACATAGCAATGGTGACAATTAATTGCTATCCTTGTATCATTTTCCTGTTCATTGTAAACTTTGTCAAGGCTATTTTTGAGTCACACCAACAGGTCCGGTATGTGAAACATACAACGGCCTAATAAATACATGAAATGAAATAAATCTTCATTTCACAGTTATTCTTCTCTCTTGGAAATTCAGCCCCTTCCAAACTAATTGTTCAACCAAGGAGTTAAGATTTTAAATCCTAACTTCTTGGTTCAACACCCCAAGTCTTGTCCTGTGTTCTGCTTACAAAGTTACAGCGACGACGTCGTAAAGGTTAACAAATCTGAAGAGTGTGTACCTGTACATGGGCCGATGACTCAGCTGAATAGACTTTGTTATGAAACACTTCAAATGAGCCTACAATGTACATTTACACAAAAACAGAAGGTGTATGTCCACGTATGCAGTTTTGGTTAATTACATAATTACCCCAGATGACCTCATAAGAATGTCAACATTTAGAGCCAGAAGGGCATTAATTCTATATAAAACTATATGAGTCAAATAGTCAATGCCCTTATGGGTCTAAATACTAACAAATGACGTGATAAAGCTGCTCTGTACATCTACAAGTATGTAAATAGAAATGCTGATTGTTGACATAAAATGCTTTGTGATGGCAAAGTACACTGTAGTGTAGGGTGATACTGATAGGTACAATGTATAGTATAGCACTGCGTCAACTAGGCCTAGAATGTACATGTAGTTAGCGATGAATGCAAATGCATGTTGACTGTAATGTATGAGGCTTCTACATGCACAGATAGCTCCTTGCTCAAACATCTGTTATTCAATCTTCATTACAACCCACCACAATGTGTATATAATTATATAGCCCCTTATGAATCCACTTGATTGTACTTTCAAGGTCCGATGCACACCTCAAACTCGATTTAAAATGGACATCTCTGGTCTATCTTCCTAGTCTTCTGTAAATCATAGGGTGCGTTTATTGACCAAATTTTTGGCTAGAATCATGTTTCTCAAACGTCTTTCAGGCAAATTTAGAAGGTGATAAACGCAAAGCCTTTTTTAAAGGTCTTTAGATATGGGCATATCTAAAGACGCAAAAAGGTGTGTTTTGAATGTGACATACAGCCAGAATCACGTTTCTGAGAGATGATAAACGCAAAGCTGTTTTGAACCCCACATATTAATCGGACCTCCCAGGTTACTTTCCTATTTGGAGGCTAGCGCGCCATGTGTTGTGTCACGTTGTTGTACAAGCATGTGTGTGAAGTTGACCTTCGAGGAAACTGTCTGCTTCCCGGGTCAAACGGCGCTGAGCAGCTGCACAGAGACAAGGCCTTTATTGTGAATCGTGAAGAGACGATAAACGCAACATCCCGCAAATCACAATCGTATAGTGGGGTTCGATAGTGGGGTACGATATGTACATATCTAGTAGCAAGACCCAATAAACGCACCCATAAACTTATAAAGTAGACTAGACTCAAATGAGTATGCTGCAAGCACTGCAGAAATGTTGCAATAGGCAATTTTTGTATTGTAATATTATACATGTTTTTGTTTCGTGCCTCTTTACTAAATTATGTTATTCATTTATTAATTGTATTTCAATGGAGCAGAATGCAAATCGCATACATTACATGTTTTAAGGCAGGGCAAGTCACAATGCTTGTCTAGCCTAGCAACAGCTAGATAAAGTATCTAATTTGCATTATGATTACTGAAATATAATTTTTGGTAACAGGCCGATGTAATGACCCGCCGCCAGGTAATTTTCAAGTTTGAATACATTTGAAAATGGCCGGTATATTCCTGGCTTCAGTTCCGCCTAACGAGATCATCACGAGCTGATTGGAAGTGGAGTTGAATCACGGATCAGTATGCCTTGAACAAGTTACATGGACGAGAAGCAATGCAAAATACAATAATTGTTTTAGTACCTCATACACAAAAGTGCCAGTATATATCTTCTAACTTCAATACTGTATGGGTCAATACTGACCTATCGGATAACATATCAAAGTATCAATTTATCAAGTGGAAAAGGCGCCACGTATATTTTTTCCCATTTTCCTCATTATTCTTACTGGTACATCAACAAACATGTATGCTTTTAAATCAAGAAAGGGCCAACATGTAGTCTTGGACAAATGGATAAGTAGAGTGTAATATGCATTTCATGGCATATGAGTTGAATGATAAATTATATTACTTACTCCTTAAGTATATGGGATGGTAATGGTTTGAATACACACTTGAGTTGAATATATCTGATGGATAAACATATATGTAATGCTTCATCTTCATAGAACTGTATACTTTATCAAAACTCATATTATTGAATTTGAAATAGCTTGCATGAAGTGTACATTGAATAAATACATGTGCAGTATATTAGCTTCTTTGTATTCTTTGTATTTTTATATTGCATCATTTGCAATTTTGCATGTATAATTTATTATACATGCCTGTACATGTGTACATTATACATTCAAAAATGGAAAATAATTATATTGAATGTAAAAGGGTATATGTATGTATATGTACCTACATTGTGTAGAGCTTTTGTTACACATGTACATATATCCATTTTGATCATTCTGACAAGCTTGTATTCAATACATGCATGAGTTGAATGTGTTCAAAATGCAGGACAAATAATGCATCATACATGCACAATCATACATCCGCTACGCTTTGAACTTTTTGAAAATATCAATTTTACGGTGAGCATCATGTGCAGCTTCATAAGTAATTTAATGCTACAAAGAATATCCAGGTTTAAATTTGAAATCCATCCAAAGTATAAATAATGCTAGATGGCTCAAAATCAAGTGTTTCAAAAGTACTAGAGTTGAATACGTTTTAGTAAATTGACACAAGAAAGATTTACAATTGGTATCGTCACCTGACTCGTCACCTGACTAGTCACCTGATAGATGGTCTGTTCAGAGCCAGAAGGGCGTTGACCCTCTATCAAGAATGGCTCCAAACAGATGAAATGGTAAATGTGACACAAAAATGGAATCAGATTTCCAATATCTCCATCCTCTAATATCTACCCTTCCATCTGCCTCAAAGGATCAAAGATTACATTTCATAATTTGTACAACGTCTGTACAAAATAAATAGGCAACATTTTCTCTTGAGCAGCTAATGCAGATGCAGCCATTTATATTTTTGTCACTTATCTAGCAAACTAAATCAGACCAATGTAAATCTAGAATCATTAATAAAATCAATAAAATCATACAGTAGTTGATATCTCATTTCTTTCTCAATCTTAAAATCATAATATTGCAAGAGCCTTAGACTCAGTTAGTATCACTCGTTCTAAAGTGAACAATTTGCACATGAACCAGATCAAAAGTACTACAAACTTAAGAGCCAGAAAGACGCTAGTAAAAGGATGCACATTAACGTCCTTTTTGGCTCTTATGACAAAGTATGAGTACCATGAATTTGCAAACAAAACATGACTCCATGTTGAAAGTACTGAGCACATATGCACATAGAGATTTGACCAAATTGGTTGGCATACAGAAATAACGACATTTCTACTTTTAACTCCTACTTCCCTTGCTTTTGATGATCTTCTAAGGCAGGGCTAGTTTTGTGGAATATTTTTAGTCCGATTCACTACCTCCTAGTAGATGGTTTCCGGCCTCTGCGCTGTTGCCTAGGAGTTTGACCTCGTGTTCCTCGGGACCGTTGCTCATCTGCGAGTACCGGACCGACGAGAAGCCGCAGATTTTGAGGACCAGCTTCGTGACACCGTAGACGAAGAAGAGCACGAGCATGTCAACAAGAATATGCCATGTGAACATGACCGTAGTGAACATGACATTGAGATGATCTTCTTTATCCCAGGGAACCCCTCCGGGGGGTATAAAGAGAACGATCCCAATGTGCCAGAACCACGTGCCCTGCACCAGCGTGAACAGGATCCTGACGAGCAACACCAATGTATCCCCCGACCGCCACACCTCTCCAGCTGTCGCCAAAAAGCACACAAAGATGGCCACCACAAGCATCGTATGGAGCTGAACATCTAGATCGCTCCTGCCATGCGTGTGGAAATGGAACAGGAAACCCTCAACGGCAAACGCCAGAGCACCAAACGCTTTCTCGTATTTCCCAGCAGCGGACGGCAAACAGGTACTCCCCATAACTTTCATGGCGCCATAAAGCCCAAAATATGTGTACATGGTGACATGTTGCCATTCTACTTGATGCTTCCAATGACCCTCGCTGTCGATAATAGTCCATTTTGGGGCCGGGTACATCATCTCACCAATGAAGCCAATAGCACCACCAAACACTATAAACGCCCCTTCCATGGGTACACGGTGTAGGCAGTACATCAGGCGAGACCGCGGCCGCTGTCGTCCGTTATCCAGGACGATCTTCGTATACACGAACTGCATCATCCACCAGATGGACATAAGGATGAAAAACGCTCCCGGTAATGCATGACCAATAAACGTACCCATCTTGCCTTCTTTATCTCGTCCTCCTCCCTGCAACGGATCGACTTATCCAAAATAAGTGGTGGATATTGGAAATAAGGCGAGAGATTGTTAAAGATTTGCCCTCAGAACTGGTAGTGATACAGCATTTCTGGCTGAAGCTGCGCCGGGATTTCGTAACGCCTACCGGTACCGTATACCATTGTGGAACGAATGGGTACACTATCACAAGACAGGTGCACGTAGCACACGTCCACACACACACACACACACAAACACACCCTTTCGTAGTACAGTAGATGCGGTACTCTAACAAGATCTTGGCTGCTCATCCCTGGCGCTCAACGCATTTTTATTGGAGTGGTACATTGTTGTTGTTGTTGGGTAATTGTTTATTGGCGTTCATTCAATGCTGAATATATACGCCATAATTATTTTTAATTTTATAAGGAAAATCAGTTATAAATAAGAAAACTGAGGATAAAGATTTGTAATGATATAATTAAAAAGTAACGCAATTTTTTAGGAGTCTCTGGATGGTACATACATCGCCTCGGCGGACAAAGTGAAAAGGATACCTTTTTATAAATCTGATTAGGCGCTTGGAATTCGGATATATGTTTAGAAGTTGATATTTGTAAAGATGAATTATTCTGCGGGTTATTCTTATTATACCAGTGGGGCTATTATACTACATGTATGTTTGATTTGAGCGGAGGAAAAGGGGGAGGTCATTTATTCATTTATTGTCGTTGCTTTTAAACTGGAAGCTTCTCAAAACGGCGCCCACGGGAAACAACCGGGCATGATTTCAGCAACAACGTCTTTTGAGAAAAAAGAATAAAAAATAATTACATTCATGCTTACTTGAAAATATAGTCAGAGGCATATGATGAAATTCCAGTAATAAAGTCATTTCAACATTTTCAACAAATCAGAGTCGCGCTTTTCAAATACTTTCGTTTATTCGTTCATCAGGTGTTGCTTGAAAGTGTTTGAATGTCGTAAGATATATACGTAGGCCTGATTTTGACTATAGGTCGAAGGCATGTTGATTTCATACAAAGTTTTGTGAGAAATTCGATTTTTCTCTTGACATTTTAGGAAGAAAATAGTTGGCATGAATTTCTTTTTTATTTCGGAGAAGCTGAAGCGATGCCTTATACCCATGTAGGGCCCATGTTACCCCTCCCCCTAAGTATATGCCTTTTATAGCCATCAAGTCGCCCCATCGTTACTGGCCTATCATTATATTCAAGAGCATCGGAATAATATAGGTACATGTAGTACAAGAAGAACGTCAATTAAAAACACATAAACAGCTACTTACACAAACTTTTTTTAATAATGTTTCACGGCCAAATATATCGCTGATCTTTACAAAGTGAAAGTTATATTGCATATCAATTCCTTCGCGCTCCTTTTGGGAGATCAACCGACCCGCGCGCATTTTATATTACATGACATAAAAAAAAATTATGGTAAAATTCTCGACATCTTTTTACACTTTTCTTTACCATTAAAAATCGAAATTGAGAATTATATCCTCAATCGAGATATGAGAAGAAGGAAACATTTCCTTTACATTCCATGTAAAACCATGCCCTTACTTGAAAAAAAACCTCGGTCACTTTGACGTTGAACTTTACAATCCATTTAAAAAAAATTACTCTCTCATACACAATGTCAATGGATCGGTCGCACTGTGCTCGATTGCCTTTCAATAAACCAATCTTTAACTTTGCAGCAACGCGTTTTGCGTCAAATTTGTAAATCCTCAATCCAAGACAGGGAGGTGAAAGAACAGGAGGCGAAACTCTTGTAATTTATTCAAACGCATTCTTGAGTTCTAAAGCGTAACAATGGGATGTGTAACATTCCACTTGGCTTTGAAGTTCCATGCTCCGAACCGCGCTTCCACTGCGGGGAATTTCGGAAGCCAGGCACCAGTTTTACATTTATTACAAAATATTAAATTACCGGCAAAATTACAGTGTAAATAAAAAACTTTATATGGGAATTTTATTGGGAATAGTGCATCAAACAAATTTTCAAATTTAGAACTCCGTCCTGCCTTTAAATTGTGTGCCAGAGTTGGTAAAAGAAAAATTACATCCTGTCAAAAACTCAATATTTTAGGATGATGCGCTAATTTGTGCATGCTTTAATGTCCCGTTATTTGATCCATGATTTACAATCTTCAATAACATTAAGTTTGCTAATGCGTGTTTTCGCGTGTTTTTTGTATTTTTCAAGTTTAAAAAAGAATGAAATTACACAAGTTTGTGTTCGCTTGTTCTACTCTTTACACATTCAACAATGGATGAGAAATCATTGGAAGGGACAGCGAACAGTTGCTGTGATACCATTTTCTGATGTAGGAATTCTAAATCCTAAAATTTCATGCGCTCTTTTATCTCACCACCTGGTCAACAGCTGCAGATTAGCGCATAACTTTCCGGCGGCTTGGAGCATGGGGTCAAAGGAGAACGGCTTGATTCAAGTCCTTCTCTATCACGTCCCTGATCCAAGACAATGACATATGATACGTAAGCTTTTCATACATATAAATTTCATTTTGATTGATTCAATTTTAGCCCCGTCACTTTTCATGTCAAATCATGCTTCATGTCCCATTTTAGAAGCCCGACCCAGGGTTTTGTGCCAGCTAGCCCTGTATGCATGTACGTAATGCTATGCATACACATATAACTGAACATGCATAAGTACAGTACATGTACACACGCAGCGCAGCGCGTACGAGCGCACTGCACTACATTTCATTGGGTCAGTACCATTATGAAAATAGGGGAACAATGAGTGGTATGGGTTTAGTGCCGTCACAATAAACTTGCGCATTACACGCGTACGTATAATTAGAGCAATTTATGCACCCCCAAGAAATAATGAATACAGCCCGACCTCTCTACACACAGAACTGCACAGATACCGCACAGTCCGGTCAAGGCGGTACGCGTAGCGTTAAACTGCCAAATTTACAGAAATTGTGAGGAGCGCTTTTGCTATGAAAGGAATTGATATGCATCCGAAGAGGGAAAGGCTCAATGACACACGAGGTAAAAGATATGAATATAAATTATGTGATACTGAAAGTGAAAATAAAATCACCTCTGGTTACTGGTCATCGGGATATAGCCTATTATATTTCATAAAGAATGAATTAATAAATGAGCAAATCAAAGAATGAACGAGCGAATAAATGAATAAAGGAATGATCAATAAAAGAATATAAAAATTCAATATATGCATGAATGAATGAGTGATTGATTGAATGAATGAATGAATCAATGAATGATTGAGTGAGTGAATAAATGAAGGAATGAATGAACGAATGAATGAATGAATGATTGAGTGAGTGAATGAATGAATGAATCATTTGAAAAATATAATTATGAAACATATTTACAAGCCCATGAAAGACCACGAAATAGCAGAGATGACTATGAAATGTGGCTTAGTGAAACTAAATGTGATAAAATGAAAGGCTCTTTAATAAATATAAACTAACAAATAATGTGTTAGGCCTATGTCATACTGAGAATGATGAAAATAATAATAACAAGAAACACGCTATGGTATAATTTTAGTAGGATATATAGCCACATCGGTATGAATATTGTTCTCTCTGAGAGATCTGCAATCGTATTATAACCCCGGCTTTAGGCCCGCTTCCCTGTTTTAGGATGAAATTTTAAAAAAATGCTTATCATGAAAATACATTGCTTTAAATATATATACATGTATTTCATTAGCATCCTTTCTGTGAACTCCTTACGAAGTGATTTTACAGAGGCTTTCTCTTCAATATCTAAGGGCAGTAAATTACATATACTAAAATCATGAATGACTCCCCTTTTTTCCATCCTCAGTTTTGCTTTCGGCAAAACTAGATATTCAAACTATGTTTTACGATGTTTTTATTTTGTTTTTGTTTCACGGCCTCGGCCACGGGAAGAAACCCCGGGGGCGAAGGAAGGTGGTGGTGATGAGGGAGGAGGGCGGGTCCCCAAAAATATGGAAAATGGAGGGGTGCAGTATTAAATGCCCCCTCCATGACTTTTTGTCTTTTATAATGAAGAAAAAAAACTCAATTACAGAACTTACCCCAAACTATGATGGCCTTTACTTTGTTTTCTCTTTAATTAATGTTATTCATTTTTTTTTTTTTTTGCTTGTTGGATAATTTTGGATAAAATGGCACTCCGTTTTTGTCTTGTTTATTGGAATCATCATCATCACCATCACCACCACCCTCATCACCACCACCACTGCCATCATCATCATCTTCACCACCACCACAACCACCATCATCTTCACCACCACAAACGTCATCATCATCTTCACTCACGGATGTCTTTTCATCTTTTACGGTAAAAGACAAAAGAAACAAAATTAATATTTCTCCAATGGACGTAATTTGGCCAAGAGAGATTTACGGTTCAAATTGACAAAAGGAAGAATCTGTCATCTGCAATTTGTCAAAAATTTATGGGAAAAACACATAGAAAATGAAGAAAATTGGACGACCAGATATATCATGGGCTTACTCAGGAATGCATGTGCAAGGTTCACGCTGTAATATCCCACATGTAAGTGTTTGCTAAATTGTATTTTTAACAAGAAAAATATGAAATTTATTCAATTTGACAGATCTTTTCTTGAGTCAAATTTGGGCAGTATATGTCATTCAAATGATATGACACTAAAGGTGTAATCCAGGATCATGGTAGAATTTAAGTTACAATATGGGGCGCCCTACTCACACTTCTAAAAAATCTCAAATTTAAAGACATAATCAAGAACAAAACACACTGAAAATAGATTGTTATTTTACTGTTTAATATATTTCATTATGTACTCAATCTTAATATTCAGCAATTATATATTAAGACGGAAAATATACACTTTACAGGTTCTAGATAAATCTCTATAATGGAATCACTTTATACAGATTGAGGTACATCTCTAAGGAAAGCACCACAAGAACAATGCAATCCATTATTGGTCCTAAATCGTCTGAGTTTTGGTAAAGATGGAAAATATTTTGTGAGCACTCTCATTCTCTGCATGTCAGTATGGAATATCAAAAAGGATATTTCTCAAAAGTCCCTTTTACTTGAACTATAAAAAGGAATAGCTCAAAAGTTTGGTCCAAAATTTGTGACTAGTCCCATATACCAAATAATTTGTGAGCTTTCTCATTTTCTACATGTTAGATTGGAAGAATGTCAAATTCGTCAAAATTTTCCTGAAAAGGATTCCTCTCAAAAGAATCTATTACTTGAAATATGAAAAGAAATAGCTGAAAAGTTTGGTCCAAATATTTGTGTGTAGTCCCATATACCCACTTCTGTATGAAGTTCATGTAATCTTCAGCAAGACTGAGCAAGTTTCTTTCCACTTTGGTTTTTCCAAAATCTCACAGTATGTACTACATAGTACATAATTGTAATCGTCCTTTCCCAATTATTCCCATACAGTTGTTTTTTCCACAATGTGATGACATGACAAGAACTCAGTGAACTTTATCTTTCAAGGGAGATACAAATAACTTGGATGCAAAGAGCCTAGGCTATTAATATAGAATGACTTAGAAGTTGTGTATACAACAAACATTTCTGGTTATAGAAAATGCTACTGACATTAAAATGTTGTGTTTAGGGATGCCCTACTGAGCACACAATCGCTGCAATTGCTGTGTAGGAATTAAATTAAAGAAATGTAAAACTACATTAAAGCAAGTGATTCATTCACTTAAACATCGTAATGTCAATCAAAGATTGAGAAATTTAAGTACACGGAATGGCCAAGTGATTTTTCATCATAATGCTGACATTGATTGCGAGAAGCATGAAATAAAAGCTGAGCAAATGTGCTTGCTCAACTTCTGATTTCTGGAATGCATGCCATATTAATTAATGCTTTTCATACAATTGTTTATATTCAATTAAATGATTATGAAAAAGAGAAAATGTTGAACAGACATCATACATACCAATACGATAGAAGTTAATAAAAAAAAAAGTCTCATGAAATACAGTGGAACCTCTTTAAAGAAAAGACCACTTGGGCCAAAGAAAATGTTTCTCTTTCATTGAAATCTTGTTATAACAGGCCTCAACAAAGAACTAGGATCAGCAACATGATTTTGCGAAAATGAGGCTTTGTTTATAAAACAATTTCCTTAGAACCAGGTTTCACTCTGATGAATGATAGACTGAAAATAAATTTGCTTAGAGGAGTTAAAAAAAAAAAAATCTTTTGACTTTTGACATTCTGCTCCAAGACAAGAGAGGGAATGATGAAGTCACACATAGGGTCTAGTCTCAGCAAAACATATCCCCAAAAGAAGTAGAACTTCTAAACTTCTAATATTGCCGTAATTTGTTCTGGATAATAAAAGACATCATCTTCTAATTACTGTGTAATAATTTTAACTGCTACATCTATCTACCGTAATTCAAAATGCAAGCACACCTCTTCAAATGCTGTGATGCAAATGATCTTTAAAGTAGCACATCAGAACCCTGCAAATCATTCAAAAACCCTGGTGGAAACAACAAAAAACATGGAAATGGAGAACTCTTCTAGTGAGTCTCCATGTGAACAAAATCCTTGTCATGATTTCTCTATTTCAGTTAAAGTCCATGTACGTTACTGTACATGTGTTCTATACATGTCACTCTGCATATTCCAACCAAATAAATTACACTTTAGCCACGTTCAGATATGTGGCAAAACCGCAGCGAGTTTTAATGACGTGAAGTGTAAACGCATCACATTTCTGTATGTTATAACACAGAGCTCATTGAATATGACCAGGAACTTTGTTGAACCCAGGCAGTTGCCATTCATTTACACAATGGTTTATTGCATCGTATCTGAACGAGCCTTCAGAATACTCTCTGCAGAATATGAAATTGGGTTTCAGAACTGCATGAATGGTAATACTGTAGTAAGATTGTAAGAACAAAAATTATACAATAAATCTAAGGAGATATAATAGGAGTGAACAATTCATAAAACAATAAACATTCATGGAAGCCAGATAGCTGGAAAAAAATGATGCTGAGGCAAATACAAACTGAATTTGGAAGAAATCAAATGGAATATGGAATGAAAACAAATATGGAAGCAGCAAAATGTTTGCATTTTGTAAGTACATCTGAATTTACGGAAAGCCAAAGGGGAGGGGGAGGGGTGCAATATACAAGGAGGTACATGTCTGACATTCAACTCAAATATCAATTATTTTTCTATAATCATGAATATACATATTATATCTTCTTTGCTTTACATTAAACAATGGAATGGATCACCTTTTAATATCACTTTAACTTCCCTAAAAAAAAAAAACATTTCTATTGTACAATTTAAAGGAATGTAGCGGTAAAATTATCATCAACTCAACTGCTGTGACATTTTGAAAAGACATTTTTCTGATCAGTAACTCTTATTTGACTACATCTTTTTTTACTTTTACTTCAAGTTACAATTTGTAAAATGAAGTGCATACATGGTAACGAAGTGTTACACTGATATATGTTTGATTACACAGATAATACTGATTCCATTGATTTGCAGTTGATTAAGTTTGTGTAACAAGGCCCAGTATAAAAATAATGTGATAGGTCGAATAAGGATAACACTCATCCTGTAGTGTGCCTTTTTACAATGGCATATTATTAATCAAGTAATAACAAACTGTTTTTTGGAATTGACTGGAAGATCACTGCATGACTGGCATCAAGCTTACAATGGAACATAAGGAAGATTTGATCTCAAATTTAAAAAAAGAAGAAAGACCACAAAATTGTTGAGAGAGAGAGAGAGAGAAAGAGGAGAGCATTAACTCTATGTCAAATGATATGAATTAATCCCTTTTGCCCTTCTACAGAAAAATTACTAAAAAATTAATATTTCATACATTTTAAAAAAGGAATGATGAAAGAAAATCAATGATACAAAAGTTTGGAAATAGATAAGGACAAACAGAAAAGTTGATGGTATATGTAAACGATATACAGGGGAAAAGAAGATATATAACAATCATAAGATAAAGATAAACGATCATAAAATAAAGATATCTCATGATCTAGATAAACTCATAAATAATATGTGCCATTAATATACAGTGTCTATGATTTCAAAAATAAATATAAATATGAAACTCTTTCTACAAAATTTTGATCAAAGTGTGCTAGAAGAGAATATAAAAGTGAATGACCCTTCAAATAGTCAAAGATTTTAGTGTGTTATGAGTAACTTATTGCTGAGTACATTTGTATGACTACTATATATAATGATGTATGTAGCTATAGGTTCTGAACATCTTTTGGAATAAATTGATTAGAAAAGGAGAGTTGAGGTGAGGAGAGGGAAAATATAAGGTATACATGAATAGAAGCACCTACATCACTTTGGTTGTGATTATTTTAAAATGCACAAAGTGGGACATCTCCATGTGTGAAAGGTCTAGGTAGTACCTGGTGCAAATCACCCCATATATCAACATGGGGGTGTTTCACAAAGACTAAGATCGACTCTAAGTTGGACTTACTATGGCGGGCCATTCATGCCACTGGTTGCTCTCACAGTTGGTCTCCCAAAGGGCGTCACAAATCTACAGAATTCACATTTTTTGATAATTTATTGTCGAAGGAAAAAAACATTATCTATAGATCATAATTTTCCTCTAATTTGGTTCAAGACTTTTTAAGGGCATAAATCGCCTGCCATAGTTCAAGTCCAACTTGGGTCGATCTTAGTCTTTGTGAAACACCCCCATGTTGATATATGGGGTGATTTGCACCAGGTACTACCTACGAACTGGCCTATTCAAACAGTAACACCCAATACTATTGACTTCTTATGTAATAACTGGAGCTGTCAAGGTTTTGGAAACTCATACTGTTGTTTCTTTCTGCAGGACAGTCTTCTCGAATGGAAAGGGAGGTGGTGACTGAGTTGATGACGATGATATCGCTGACGATGTCGGGGACGATGTCGAGGGGGATGATTCTGCTGCAGGTAGCACCGGCCTCTTCCAAGGAAGCAGGGGAGAGGACGATAAGGATGACGTTGATGAGGATGATGATGTACTGGGGACCGCCGCCATGCTCTGTGATCTCATCTTTCGTCGACTGCGCAGGTTGTCAGAGGGAGGTCCTTGGAAGACATTCTCATCATTGAACTCTTCTCTCTCTGGCGATACTATTTAAAAAAATGTTAACATATAGTAATTAGAATAAACAATCGAAATCATTCTAGCTGACATTTGTGCTATAAAAGTGAAAGTTTCCGTGGGGTTACCTGTATCAGTGATCTCAAGCATTCAAATGTTTTTGGCATTTTCAAATTACATATGAAGGGCTTAAAGGTAAAGACCAGTATTGGTAACGCCCCAATTTCAAAAAAATGAAATGGAAGCTCTCATTACCAATCATGTGAAAGAATATGTTTTGACTAATACATGATGATAACAAATTCACAACGTTTCTTTCACAATGCAATCGCATGACCATTACTGGTCTTTACCTTTAATTTCAAAAGGAGCTAAATCCACTTTTGATGAAAATTGAGTTATTGTTATCAGAACATTGTTCACTTAAGTACCTGTCTTTCAACAAAATTATTTACTTAAATTTTGGTAGCAATTATGAAAAAACGCACCTTCTAATTTCACTTTTCCATAGACGCCTGTACAAAATCTGGTAAACAATTTCTTTTTTCTCTGAAGTTACAAAAATGGATTTAGCTCCTTTGGGAATTAAACTCTTCATGTATTAGTATTTTTGTTTCACATAAAGCTAATACAAGTTCTTAGCATTTCAATCAGTTAAATATTCTCCTAAATGAGGGTTAAAAAAATGACCCGTTAATTTCTACATCTGAGAAAAGTGTACATCGACTTTCTCACATATAAAACCTATGGTCACACAAACTAGCCATCGAGTTACCACGTAAGGGTTATAATTACTGGGGGTGTTTCACAAAGACTAAAATCTACTTTAAGTTGGACTTAACTATGGCAGACCATTCATGCCACTGGTTGCTCTCACCATTAAGATATTCAGATAATATTTTTTTCTTCAATAATGAATCATCTAAAAATGTAAATTCTGTAAATTTGTGACCATGATTTGTAAGTCCCTTGAGAGACCAATGCCGGTAAATGGTGAGAGCAAACAGCGGCATGAACAGCCTGCCATAGTTAAGTCCAACTTTAAGTCAATCTTAGTCTTTGTGAAACACCCCCCAGTTAGGGTAAATTCTGAACTTACCTAAAGAACATTGATCATAGAGGGAGCCCTTTCTTTCTGCTAGCACCAGATCTGATCTGCCAGGGAAGGGGGAGTAGATCTTCATCTTCTGGTGACAACAATCGGACCAAGTTTCTGCAGAGAAGAAGAAAATAGAAATAATATTCAACAAGCCAAAGCACACATTAAAGAGAAAGTTGAGTTCTGGGAAGAGGTGAAAAATAATTTGTGAGCGTTATCATTGTATTATGCAACAGTGGAAGAACATCAGATAAAACATGTTCCCTGAAAAGCATGGCTCTTCAAATGCCTTAATATTCTAAATATGGCATGTAACATCATAAAAATCGGGATTAGCCTTCAGTTTTGAAACCAACAGGCTTCATGTAATGCTGTGTCTTTTCCCCGATATTTCTGACATTTATATATCCTGAAGACTCTCTGAGAGACAAGTTTTTGTTTTCTTGATTGGCTGTGTGCAGAATTGTAGGTTTTCCACCAAGTCTGGTGTCAGCCAATTATGCCCCCTCTGCACATGGAACTCACGACCCACTCCCTTTTATTCATTACCATTGAGCATTAAAGCAGAGCTGCCAACCTTGTGCGACCAAAAAATGGAATCATGATGGCAAAAAAAAAGGAATTTTAAGCAAAAAAGAGGAATTCATGAAAACGAAACTCACAACCACGCGCGACACACTTCCAAAGCAGAAATGTTCTTTCCTCATGCTGTTTTTTCCATACAAGCAGGTTTTTTTGTTTTGGTTATTTTGGTATTATCGGCATTTCATTCTTTTTGAGAATATATTTTTCTCTTCAAGTACGTTTTAAAATTAGTTTTCTATTGAATTTGTGATCAAATCACCATTTTAGGGCAGTTGTTTGACGTGTGGTATGTACAAAAAAATTAAATTATAAAAATTATTAAAAAACATATTTTATGAAGAAAAAACGTAATACCGTAATTTGGAGGAAAAAACTGAGTAATTTCGGCAAAAACGTAATGGTTGGCAGCTCTGTTAAAGCATTAAAAGGGAAACTGTTCTTACTTTTTAATGGTTTACCAAGAAGGCACAATAACTATCTGTAAGATGGATATAAGCTAAGGTCCTTTACGAGTCATAGTGACTTTAAACAAGCAAGATTAATTTCTACACATTTTGGAACATTTCATGAATTTGAAACACCCTGAATCTGTTAAGAAGTTGTAAGAAGTTCCTGCTCTTCCAAAGAATTCTTCCATTCTGGACAAGATTTCCCTATTTTGAGAAAACTTTAAACAAAAAGAACGAAAGGAAAACCTCATTTTCTCCAAAGACTTTCCCATTCCTGAAATGACTTACCAATGTCGATTAGTTGCTGCTCAAACGCTTTTAGCCACATTTCTAGCTCCTCCTCTGACTCAGCCGTGAATGGACGTTTTCTGTCAGGATCGTCACCGCAACCGCCGATCACAAACGATAGTGGGTCTGTGCAGCATGTTGACCGGACTGCTGAAGAGTTCTGAAGTAGAACAACAACAAGGTCTCTATCTTTAAATTCTTAAGGGGTGTGCAGTGTCTGGGCTTACCAGTGATACTGTTAAAATTCTTATTTCTTATTCCTACATCCAAAATGCTCCTTCTATATCCACTTTCAAAGTAATGTTAAAAACCCATCTGTTCAAATCCATATCATGAATTTTGTCTTCTCTAAACATGTCAAATAAATAAATGATGTCGTACTACTATTTGTTATGAAATAAGTCATCTTTAGCACAATTTAAGTTAGATTAAGTTGATTTATTGATTTATCTGTAACAAACTGTAATTTTGTACTGAATAATATTGTTTAATCGTGGTGCTGTCTATTTATTTATTTTGTGTAAGGACATTGCTTCACTTAATGGCTGCTGGGACAACAGCACCACAGCGCCTAGAAACAATGTATTAGGCGCGTTATAAATGTGATCTATTATTATTATTATTATGCTTTTAGAATGAGAACAATCACGAATAGTGTCCTAGTAATCAATGTGATTAATACAGCCCTATCATTTATTTGGACAAGCAATAACAAAAAAGTAAATACCAATTTTTTCTAAAGCATACATACATGTATGTAAAGAGAAGTAACTGATACCAATACAGATGTTGATTTACTCAACTGACCTAAATGTTCTAACTTTCCTTTACTTATTCCTTAGCTTACTGCTCAGCAGAAATAATTTATTCATTGTCTTTAAAAAATCATTTTGGAACTTAGTTGGAATCTCCAGTTAATCAAGTCTAAGTTTTTTGTCATTACAAGAACTCAAAATTGCCTTTAAAGCCTATCTGCACTAGTTTGGCCAGGAGGGATTAGACCTCCCTGCATGGTCACTGACAGGTGGTGGTTATCTCATCAAATCAGCTCTCAATTTACATAAGAAAAGGGGACCATGGGGGACCAATGGGTACCGCTCAGGCATTGTTGGCTAAATAGAGGGCGCAAGTAGCTACAGTAGTGCAGTGGGCCTTTCAAAGTTAATAATAGATTCAATTCATCAGAACGGGAAACTAAAGTTCATCTTCAGAGATGCCTTACCTTTCTGAGTTGTAGAGTCATAGCTGGTTCACCTAGATTTCCTTCTGTAGGATCATCCCAGCAAATTAGATGAGAGCCTTGTAATCTACACCAAAGTCTGTTTGATACAGGTTTACCTTGGAACTCATCCTGTAATTAGAGAAGTACATCAACGACAGGATAATTTAATAGATTAATGCATTCTTAATATCAAATAGGCAACACTTCAGCTTAAATGTTTTCTTTAGGTCCTATTTGTAGGATCATTCTAGTGTGCAAGATGAGAGCCTTGTTATCAACACCAAAGTCTGTATGTTTACCTTGGAACTCATCCTATCGTACGATAAGTATATCAACGACAGGATAATTTACAAGACTAATGCATTCTTGATATAAAATTGGCAACACTTCAGTGTTTTCCTTAGGTCCTATATGTAGGATCATTCTAGTATGCAAGATGAGAGCCTTGTAATCTACACCAAAGTCTGTTTGACACATGTTTACCTTGAAACTCATCCTGTAATAAGAGAAGTACACTAACGACAGGATAATTTAATAGATTAATGCATTCTTAATATCAAATTGGCAACACTTCTTTTGTTTCTTTAGGTCCTATTTGTAGGATCATTCTAGTATGCAAGATGAGAGCCTTGTAATCTACACCAAAGTATGTCGATGATGGTTTACCTTGGAACTTATCCAGTTATAAGAGAAGTACATTTACAATTAAGATTTAGCCACAATGGACAATTAAATCAAGAGAGTTGAATGAACGAGCTATTTCTCTATCTTTAGGGTCATCCAAGATTGTGAAATGATGTTCATTTGAAAATACAAGCAATAATAATAATAATAGCTAGTTCATATATAGCGCTTTTCAGGACTGAAGGCCATCTCAAAGCGCTTTACAGATATATATATATGGATGGTAAAACTCAAAGTGATTTTAAAAAAATACAATTTTCTCACTTTTTTGTAAATTTTTAGTGTAGAATACGACCCCATAAAGTTTACAAATTTAGTATTTCTTTGCGTTTAATTATCAGTGTCACTGATACATATCTTTGGTCATTTTGATTGAACCTGAAATTTACTCTCGCTGAAATTTATGGAAAAGTGTGATACCAAAATAAAACTGTATCTAACAGGGTAGTTAGTAGCATCCGTCACAAAATTAAATTTCTTCTTCTTCTGAGCTTGCAATCCATCGATTAGGTTCTTTTCACATCGGGAAATCTACTTTAAAGGGGGTGTAGCATGGCAAATACTGGTTAACGCCATCTACAATAACTTTTGGACAACTGAAGGTAAACGTATGGACTTGATTATAACGATCAGCGCGCACTAGTGGTTTCACGTACATTGCACACACATGAATACTGCGGTCGCGTTGTCCGTAGTTGTATTATACCTGATTGGTCCTGAGTCAGGCCAAAGGAAAGACACATAGTCTCGTCATGCTACACCCCCTTTAAAAACACCTGTTGCCCGGATCTCTTACCTGACTGGAAAGGTACCCTGACATGCTCTCTTCTACCGTGCACAGTGGTTGAGCAGCTAGACGACAACAGATATTACCAAACAACTGGAGCTGGTGTGCCGTGTTATCATCTACAAAACAGGAAAAAAATCCATTGTATTAAAGGGATCGTTTAACAATGTTAAATCTGAGATACACGGTCCTACATGTTACCAGTATCTGTGATATGGTGTAATATTGAAGCCCTAAAAAAAATCGCGCTTCAAAATGATCAAGAAGTGCCTCAAAAAAGTAAAAATCTTTGAGTGACCGGTTTTACCATACTCGTTTTCCCCAATAATAATAATAATAATAATATGTCTTGTTTACCCAGGGTAGCCTCATCAGTATTCATATTGTTCTCCCTGAGGGCCCTGCAATCATATTAGACTGTAGTGTTATGAAAACAGTTCAGCGAACGGTTTTCAAAATTTGTAATTCCAATCATTAATATCTTGATAATCAGACAGGCGATTGGCTTGTAAAATATCAATGGCTCTTGTAGCGCAGTAAAATATATACTTAATGTTGGATAGTTTCTGCGCTCTATTATTATTACTTTTAATGTCCTTTGGCAATAAGTTAATCTACATTTGCCACTCTCCATCCAGGTGTTAAATGGGTACCCGGTAGGATGCGAAAGTTAATGTAGTTTGCTAAGCAAAGTGAGCATCTTTAAAATGAAGCTAGAATGCTCCCAAGGGAGTGAAGAATGTGCATACATTGTGTGCCACCATATCTGTACAGCGTTTAGAGACATCGTTATAAAATATAGTATTGTATAAAAGCGGAATATAATTATTACTTACCATTCTCTGTGTTGAGATCAAATGTCTGGACTTGATCACTGACTTGCTGTAACCTCAGTCTAGCTCTGGCTACTAAGCTGTACCTCGGCCCTTCATTCTGCTCCTCTTCAGTGGACTGTTAAATCAAATAATATTAAGATGTTATTAAAGTCCATAAATGAGGAGGCCCGATAGCTTAGAGATAGAGCAGTGGTCTCGTAACCGGTAGGTCCTAGGTTCGTACTATCAAATAGATGCGCTAGTGCCCTTTGGTAAGGCATAATCGTCATTGCCAAGTCACTCGGAGAGGACTTGAAGCTGTCGGTCCCATGACCTGCACATCTCCAGTCAAGCAACCAAACCACTTGACCAGGGGGTGTTTTACAATACTAAGATTGACTTTAAGTTCGACTTAACTATGGCAGGCTGTAATGCCACTGGTTGCTCTCACTATAAAAAAAAATGTAAATTCTGTAGATTTGTGACCACAATTAATATGTCCCTTGAGAAACCAATGCCAGGAATGTTTAGAGGAACTAGTGGCATGAACAGCCTGCCATAGTTTTTTGTGAAACACCCACCAGATCACATCTAGATCAAAAGTATTGTCTTGTTGACAAAACTGCAGAATGCCCTAGCTCACCTCACAAGTAACCCTAAGCTTAACCCCGACTCTGACCCTTATCGTACCTCTAATCCTGACCCAAAGGACTTGAAACTAATCCTAATCCTCACTCGTACTCTGACCTTGACCATACTACATAATACTGATGGCATCGTTGAATATTTGTAGCTAAGCTGTGCCCCCAATCTATCCTCACACACCAGGGGGATGTTTCACAAAGACTAAGATCGACTTTAAGTTGGACTTAACTATGACAGGCCATTCATGCCACTGGTTGCTCTCACTATTTGGCTCTCAATTATGATCTTTAGATAATATTTTTTCCTTAAATAATGAACTATCAGAAAAGCTAAATTCTGTAGATGTGTGACCATGATTTGTACGTCCATTGAGAGACCAATGCTAGTAAATGTTGAGAGCATACAGTGGCATGAATGGCCTGCCATAGTTAAGTCCGACTTAAAGTCGATCTTAGTCTTTGTGAAACACCCCCCAGCACCCATACTACTTACCCCACTCGTTGAGTTGACCTGTGTTTTGTGACCTAGACTCCCGCGCCGACCC
This sequence comes from Strongylocentrotus droebachiensis, assembly GCA_035222895.1. Classification (NCBI taxonomy): domain Eukaryota; kingdom Metazoa; phylum Echinodermata; class Echinoidea; order Camarodonta; family Strongylocentrotidae; genus Strongylocentrotus; species Strongylocentrotus droebachiensis. Next base: position 20,681 of record JAVYIG010010596.1, on the reverse strand, counting down.
ACTGACGCAGAGAGGGCGCTCAGCTTGCGTCTGATCTTCTGTGGTGTGCTCGCTATCGTCATGTCATTATGAAGGTTGTAGGAATAGACTTCTAGGATACACGTGAAATCTGGCTTCACGTTGTCACTGCAAAACAACATCAAACATGGCATTCCAATTTATACATTTGTCAATAAAAAGAATCAAGAAAATTCAACAAGAAAAATATGAGATTTTAAAAACATTTATTTATAAAGTAGGCTTGCGGGTGCACCATGTGTGAGAGAGAGAGAGGGTTGAGGAGTCCTGAAATAGGACTCTGACTCGGTAATCTTTCTTGGGGATGTGTAGTCCTGAAAAGGACTGTTTGTTATCTTTCTTTCTTAGCTTATAGTTCTAAGGAGAACTATAGCGCTTGGAGAGGATGAGTGGCTTGACTGTATATCTACATCACCATGCAAGCAGACACTTACAAGCAGCATCTAACCATTTATTTGTTTCATATTATTTTAGAACAGTCATAAGCAATTCAAGAACAGATAAAAAGTGCTCTTCAACAATTAGAAGAGACAATTAACAGTCACTGAGATTTTTTTTTTAATGCAAGGCATCAAATATATCATTATAGTTCTCTAATTAAAAGAGATATTTATCTCTTCAGGTTAACCGGTAGCCTTTCTTGTATAAATAGCCATCTTTATTTTCAAATGCCTTTTTCTTATCTTTCTCTTTTTAGGGTCGGAATACTTTGTTTGTTTATAAGTTATTTTTCAGAACATGATGATTCATTTGATCTATTATTCTATAAGTGCAAAGAATTAGTTGGATATCTTAAATACAAAATGTGAGTAATTAACATAAACTTACAAGACAATGACATCTTTGAAGTTGACATCTGTTGCTGTCCTGTCTATATTAGATACCAGTTGAGTGGCATAGATTTGGGTGTCTATCTTGAGCAAACAGAAGACTGCATACCTGTGATGATCTGCAGGAAAATGAGCGATTAAAATGTGAGGTGATGAAAATCATCAAACATGTATCCATTTTGTTTTTGTTTTAATGATCAGCACTCTTAACTGGGCTGTACGAAAGGAAGTCCACAGTGGTTGTGAATGCTTCAAGTAGAAAAAAGTATTTTTTACAAAGATTAACAGAGAGAAAGAATGATTGATTATAAAATTAAAAAAGAGTATAAAATAGAGATAGGGAGAGAAGAAGGAAAAGAGAAGGTATATAGACTAGAGAGAAAGACAAGAAGAAAAAGAGGAGCAAAAAACAGAGACAGAGATGGATTTAAAATGGTTTTAATGGTTTTAAAGACAAAATACACCAGATATATATTTTTGTTTTCTCTCTCTCTCTCTTTAATTAAAAGTAAAAAACATATTGCCGGGGAACAGAAATAAACAAGAATCATATAAAGAAAGGAGTATGATGTTTGACATCAAAAACGAGAAATGGGGATTGATTAGAGCAAAAGATACATGTAGTATTTTAATAGAAAGAAAAAACACTGCCAAAGAAAGAATGAACATAGATAAACATTAGAAACAGTCATAAACACGGCAGGTGTTGGTTGGCATGGCAATAAAGCTCATCATTTAAGGATGAAACCTATCCTGTCTGAGTCACGCTCAAGCTGTGTCTGGTCAAATAACTTTGTTTACTTTCATAAATTGGAAAGAACGGTAGCATATGTCACGATTTCGTCTGCAGAGGGGCATATCATTTATCATGGGGTGTTCCTGTTTATGCTATGGGCGCTTGGGCGGGCCAATGATGGCTATTCTATTATGATTTACATGTATCTTCAGCTCATCAGAGCTCGTTAGTGATGCTGTACATGCACTGGGAGTAGGGGAAGTCATTTGTCTCTTGAGAGAAAGTAAAATAAACAAACGTGTCAGAATGAAATATGACAATGATGTCTCGGGAGGGGCCATCTTCGTTTTGCTGGGTATCTGTCTTGCTTGAAGAGCTTTCTTGGTTTTTGTTGAATCATTTATATCTATATACTTCTAGAAACTAATGTAAAACACGCTCCTTCTTTTACCTAACATTACTCAAATCTAAGAAGAAAAAACACATCAAGCTAGCTACATGTACATGTAGGGTGTGTGACATCATACATGCTTATTGCCGAAATGTACACATATAAATACATATGTTGGATCAATAAAGATCAAATTCCTAAAAATGATAAGTCATATATTTCAACTATTTTCAGGGGTGTTGGGGATGTGACACACAGCCCAAATGAGCCAATGCATATTTTCTGTCCTCAAATAAAAAATATTGATGACCATTTTCTTAAATATCTGTTAACTTTCAGCTAACGGTAACTTGTTGGCGTGATTAGTCTGACATCTAACTTCCTATTCAAAAGGTCTAGGTTTGGGATAAACTTTGTGCCTGTATTTATCAAGTCATGAGTCCTTGAGTACGATACAATTACTTTCTCTGATAGATACCGGTAATCAAAGTATCAAAAGAATTCATTCCACCTTTACACAAAATTTAATCTGTTGTGTTAAAAAATACAGTCAATGCCCATCTGAGGTTAAGCAATTCTCGCTACCCCAAATAGCGATTCTGCCGAGATCCGGGGAAAATCCTGAAAACGCGCATTGCATTATGGGATAGCTTTTCGACATTACAGCTTCCTGTGCAGGCGCTATATTACTAGGCGCGATAGCGTATGCACCGAATATGTCGTCTGCTCGGTCTTGTTTTTTTTTCGCAAATATTTCAACGTTTATTTGAACATTTCATTCGTTGTTTTTTGCGTCTTTTGACATCAGTGACGATGGTTTTCTTTTGTGAGGCTGCACAGTGCTGGGCTCATGATTCCAAGCGTAAGAACCCTAAAAAATGGGGGTGGATGAAGGCCGTGACTTGGGATGGGACTCTATACCGGAAGTTGTAGTGACGACCCGAGAGAGTGAAAATTACCTCGTCTCGCGAATTTCGAGATTTTCGTACCTATTTAGGGTAGCGAGAATTGTAAACTATGCAACAGTATCAACCATATTACATTTCAATGGATGTAAAAAGCATTCCATCCACACAATCAAGGGTAAACGATGTCAATAGGCAACATTCACTGAGCAAACATAAACGTGGGCGTGTGTAAAGCAGGTATTCATGTAGCTGTCAGATTTGAATCGGTATCACACACAAAGGAAGCGATCGTTAGATCAATTTAGCTTTACCCTATCCTATCCACCTGTCCTCGCGTTCATGCTTGAGAATTGCCAATGGTGTAGGGAGAAGGTATATGTACCCATGATTTTCCCTAATTAAGGAGATAGGGTGTGAAATGTCACATTGTCTGTCGGTCTGGCATATTTAAAGGGAGTGTTTGGCAGCTGCACTTATAAAATCATTAAAAAGAAAGAGAAATTTGTAAGCTTTCATGCTTGTGATAAGTTGAGAATTGCTAATGGTTTTGATGGTGTGAGGGTTGCAGGGAGAAGGTAGTGGTACCCATGATTTTTCTAATTAAGGAGAAAGGGTGTGAAATGTCACATTGTCTGTCTGGCTGTCATATTTAAAGGGAGTGTTCAGCAGCTGCAGTTATTTATTAATTCATTTTTTTTAAAAGAGAAGTTTGTAAGCTTTCATGCTTTAGTATTGCCAATGGTTCTGATGCTGTTAGGGGTGCTGGGAGAAGGTATCCATCATTTTTCTAATCAAGGAGATAGGGTGTGAAATGTCACATTGTCTGTCTGTCTGGCATAGTTAAAGGGACTGTTCAGCAGCTGCAGTTATAAACTCATTAAAAAAAAGTTTGTAAGCGTTCATGCTTGAAAAATGCCAATGGTTCTAATAGTGTTAGTGGTACCCATCATTTTCCCTAATTAAGGAGATAGGGTGTGAAATGTCACATTGTCTGTCTGGCATATTTAAAGGGAGAGTTCAGCAGCTGCAGTTATAAACTCATTACAAAAAAAAGTTCATGCTTTAGAATTGCCAATGGTTCTGATGGAGTTAGGGGTACTGGGAAAAGGTATCCATCATTTGTCTAATTAATAGGGTGTGAAATGTCACATTGTGTGTCTGGCATATTCAAAGGGAATGTTCGGCAGCTGCACTTATATACTCATTAAAAAAAAAGATTGTAAGCTTTCATGCTTTAGAATTGTCAATGGTTCTAATTATGTTAGGGGTGCTGGGAAAAGGTACCCATCATTTTTTTAATTAAAGGTGAAATTCAAAGAAAATCACAAATATGTCAAATAATGTATCACTAGAAACTGGTAAGCTAACAGATGACCATCGTACAAGTTTTAGGTCAACTACATATCGGGTGATTTATAAAAATACAAATACAATCACCTCCATAGCATCTGGGATATACGAGAGATTCGCCGGAAAAGTAACAATGTTTTAATGACGTCACTATATGGACCAATACTGCCCCAGCAGATGATATCCCATAAAGAATGAACATAATTGCAAAGCTATCAATATGTCAAATTATAATGAGTTTAGTGTATATAAATGTAATGGCATGTCAAACCATTCAAAAGGGGATATGACCCGATTCTGATAACTAAAATCTTTTGCTTGTAAATACACAGGATAGGGGTTAATTAACAATCAAAGAAACCAGACTTTCAAATTGAAAAGCCCCCGGAATGATATTAAGGATGGCATTTGTTCCCTCTTGAAACGCCGAACATACCGCAGTGTGTGCAGCTGAATATACAACGGCGTCTTATTTTATTTACAAGTGACAGATTCCTTTATATTTGTATCACTGCATTTGTCATCAAAATAAAACCATGCGCGGGTTTAGAGTGAGTGAGGCAATAGATTACACATTTAGCCTGGCGGTAGTGAAGTAAGAGAATGAACTCAAGAGAAGATGAAAACACAGGCAGTGAAAATGTGTGAGATGTCATGGGACATCGTCTGCTTGTGCAAATCATGTCCATACTGTGATCTCACACATCTCAGCAGCGTTCGGAGAGCTCTTCAGGTGCTATGCCGGGGCTGTTTTTAAGCGTTTTGTAATTTGTAATAATCATTACTTTGAATGTTTCCAAGCATTGAATTTTGATAACCTTGTCGAATCAAAGTTTTAACTTTGCAAAAATGAAAATAAAGTTAGTTTTTAAAATCAATGAATATCTACTTTAAGGAGATGGGGTGTGAAATGTCATATTGTCTGTTCGTCTGTCTGGTATATATATATATATATATATAAAGAATGCTCAGCAGCTGCATTGTTAGAATACATGTACATGTATAAACAATAATGTTTGTGCTTTTAAAGGGAGGCTTTACTACTGCAGCTAGAAGGGATTAGACCACCCAGAGAGCCATCGAGGTCATTGTGACAGGTGGCTATCTCATTAACTCAGCTCTCATTTAACATAAGAAAAAGAGGATCATGGGGGACCAACAGGCACCGATTTGGGAAGTTTTCTATATAGAGGGAGCAAGTAGCTACAAGTAGGACAGTGTGCCTTTAATACTGTCTTTAAGTATTTATATGGAGCAATTTAATAATTTAGTACAAAAAACCAATATTTCTCCTCACTAGGCCTACATGTAGTACTCCCCACTTTTTAGGGTTCACAAATGTTTGAAATACTGAACAGATCTTATTGCCACTGTCACACACTCAATGCAGATTATTGAGAAACTTACAAATGTAGACATTTCAGACTCCAAAAAATCTGTATAAAATACACTCTTACAAATTGACAGTTGCAATTTGAAGAGGTGTTGCTACAGGCATTCGATATCCAAATCACATTGCACTTTATACAATACAAAGCACTTCTTTCAACCACTGTGGTTAAATCCATTGTGGGGTGAGTATGAAGCCATTACAGGGGTGAAAGAAAGGGGAAGTCTTCTATGACAGGGGTACAATGAGCCTGGGCATGAATCTTCTTAAATGAGTCGTGGAAAAGATGTGACATGTACAGTATTGTGAGGGTGGGGCAGGTGAGGGGGTGGGGCGGCAGCATTATGTGGCTTCTTCTTTGTGTGTGATAGCATGGTGATTATCATCAGTCATGCTAGCTGAATCACAAATTGCCTTCTTTTCCTTTTCCTTTTTCTTTTCTTTTGCCCATGAGAACACTTGATTAATTTCAATAGTGAAGATTTTCTTCTCAGGGCAATTTCAAATTTTATTTTCCAGAGATGGTGAGAAGTGAGACTTTAAAAAAAATGAAATCAAATAGTTCAACTTGTTAGAGACTGCTTTATTCCATTGAATATTCCAATGAGTTTCATACTTGAATGCTTATGAGCACCGTCTCATTGTAGCCAAGCTAATGTAGAGCCAGGGTAATAATATGATTGCAGGGCCCTCAGGGAGAATAGTATTAAAAGTACTGATAGAGCTACCCTGGTAACCCTGGGCAGGGACGTGATAGAGAAGGACTTGAATCAAGCCGTTCTCCTTTGACCCCATGCTCCAAGCCGCCGGAAAGTTATGCGCTAATCTGCAGCTGTTGACCAGGTGGTGAGATAAAAGAGCGCATGAAATTTTAGGATTTAGAATTCCTACATCAGAAAATGGTATCACAGCAACTGTTCGCTGTCCCTTCCAATGATTTCTCATCCATTGTTGAATGTGTAAAGAGTAGAACAAGCGAACACAAACTTGTGTAATTTCATTCTTTTTTAAACTTGAAAAATACAAAAAACACGCGAAAACACGCATTAGCAAACTTAATGTTATTGAAGATTGTAAATCATGGATCAAATAACGGGACATTAAAGCATGCACAAATTAGCGCATCATCCTAAAATATTGAGTTTTTGACAGGATGTAATTTTTCTTTTACCAACTCTGGCACACAATTTAAAGGCAGGACGGAGTTCTAAATTTGAAAAAAATTTTGATGCACTATTCCCAATAAAATTCCCATATAAAGTTTTTAATTTACACTGTAATTTTGCAGGTAATTTAATATTTTGTAATAAATGTAAAACTGGTGCCTGGCTTCCGAAATTCCCCGCAGTGGAAGCGCGGTTCGGAGCATGGAACTTCAAAGCCAAGTGGAATGTTACACATCCCATTGTTACGCTTTAGAACTCAAGAATGCGTTTGAATAAATTACAAGCGTTTCGCCTCCTGTTCTTTCACCTCCCTGCCCTGGGTAACTAAGACATAGTATCAGCATTAGTAGATGTACATGTATCATAGTCTTTATAGTGAGTTAACTTTACAGTTTCCTGAGCTAAATCACTGAAATGTTCAACGCTTTAAACTAAATAGAGGTCCAGAAACATTAAAATTGATTTAGGGCATATTCTGGTCCACTGTAATTATTACAAACGAACAAAGAATATTATGAGATCAAAAATATAACAAAAATTAACAAAAAGAGTCAAACAGACTTAACAAAACAAAACCCACAAACAACCTTAAACTATTTAAACACAAGACAAATATGGTAATTTTTTAGAAATTATAAGGCCTATAACATGTTAATTTTATATTCCATTGGCATATGAATAACTAAAGGTTATATTATAAAGCACCACATATAGAGTACCTATTAGAGGCATCTAAAAAAGCAGACACTCACAGCAAGTGGCCATAATACAAAGGAATTCCATCATACACGGTAGTATATTTGACTTTATTGGCCCGAATTCACAAAGGAGGTTTAGCTTAAACCATGGTTTAAAAAATTAGCACAAAATAAGCGTACCTTGCCTTGAGCGTGTCTAAGATTGGACCTCTGACTGTTTCACGCTTAATTTGCGCTAATTTTAGACCATGGGTTATGTAAATGAGGGTTTGAACCATGGGTTAAATTTAAACCTCTTTTGTGAATTTAGGCCATTATGTGTAGAATGAAGTCTGTCCAAATATGGAAATAAAAAAAGAAATGACAATGTGATGTTATTGTTTACCTCCTTTGTTCTTTATATGGTCCACGCCTCTCCACATGAGGGGAATCCGTAAATCTGAAATGAAAAATGAAAATAATGCAATTAAATGATGCTATATTGCAGGATTTTGTACATTTATAGTGTAGAAAAATGTTGATTTTAGTTAAAATAAAAAGATGATTATTTGTTATGAAGTGCAACTCTACAATCGTTGATATCATCTTAACTAGAAGAGTGTTTAAAGGAATTGAATAACAATGTTATAAACTTTATTTTTATAACTTGTGGACTACCAGGGGTAACTTTTTTAAACAATTGTAGTACCTTTCAAACTCATCATTTTATCATCCTTGCAAAATATATTTACTTCATCCAACTTTTCTTGGATGAATTGTATAATATTACACTGGCTTACATCGTTGAAGGAGAAATCCATCCTGATATTAAAGATAAACTTTAGTACTGGTAATGCGATTGCATTATGAAAGAAAAGGTGTGAAAGGATCAGAAACAGTTGATCATGGAGCATGTAAGTATTGGTGTGCACTGCAAGGTTCTGGAGTCATCAAAATCATAATAAATTTGACCGAGTCTTGGTAAAGTAACAAACACTCACATAGAAAGCTATATATGGGACAACACACATGGTGTCGGGGATGGTACTACCTTGGTTTCCTTGTCTTTCTATGCTCATTACTCAGCCAGTATACATTTTCTTCCAAAATTGTTTGGCACATGTCATTTATTTGTAATCTTGAACATTCAGTGTAAGTTTCGTTTGATTCTGTGAGAATTAATTTCTTTTTTTTTTACCAGTACTGGAGTTTATCTTTAATAGAAACAGAAAATGTAGAGAAACAGGTCAGTGAAAGTTTGAGCAAAATCTGAAAGATCCTAAAAATACGAAAGCTAAGATTTGTTGAAGTTGCGAACAATCAAACACAAATTGCCAACTCTGTGATGTATCTTGCGAGGTCCACTCCCATTTGCTCTTAACTGAATATCAGAGTGAACCTCCCTTTTAAAAATCTCTGCCTCATTATCGATCTTTGGACTTATACAGTGAACCAGATTTAGTGACCACCTGTCTACAAAGACCTCATTTTTTGTTTCCCTTGTAAATGGTTTCTCATTGGAACATGTACATAAAGACCACCTGCCTATAAAGACCACTTTTCTTGTCTCACTTTGGTGGTCTCTATAGACAGGTATCGTCTTTACTTCTCCTATCTCTTACCTGAGACACACACTGTAGCTCTACATGGCTCAATCACATCACCTCCTGCTTCTGCTTCTACGCCCGAATCACTGCCAGCGCTCTTGATCTTCCTCGACGCCGCCCGATCCGCGAACTCGGCCGTCTTGCGTCGCTGGAGCTCGGACATGTACGAGAGGACCCGCACGTTGGATGTGAGCAGGTTCTTTGCTGCTTCCAGGCTCTGGGCTTCCCGCTTGCAGGCCACGAGGAGCTTCCGCGTACCCTCTCTCATCTTGATCTCGAGGTCGATCTTCTGTTGCATGTCATAGTCCTTTTGAAATAAAGAAGAAATACATGCGGTATTTTAAAAGATTGAATACTTTATACACAAGGACAATTTTTTCAAACAAACATTGCATCAAAATGAAGTACATGTAAGGCAAAAGAAAAATGAACCCCAAATAGATAAAGGCTAAATAAAAAGAAAGATAAGAATGAAAACAGAAGTTGACAAGTTTTAATTGTCAGTAGAAAATTAAAGAACTGTGTGTACCTGTATATGGTTTTTGTTTCATTTTTGTTTGGCCCTAGAAATGAAAATATGTGGAAAACTTGTTAAAAAGGGCCAAGAAATAATATCTGGACGGGAAAGCTTTTATATTGAAAGTAATCAGAGTACCTTGATTTTTACTGATTGAAAAGAAGAAAAAAATCTGCCCTACTGATTAAGAGCATTGCAATATTTCTATGTAGAGATCAAATCAGGAAATTAAGAGAACAGATGGTAAAAAGGGAATTAGAGAGGAATCTTGAAATGAGAGAGAATATTGATAACGATTTTGACAAGGAAGTTTCAGAGCAAGAGGAGGAAATTATTTATCAAATAAAAAAGGGAAGTATACATGTAGTCTTCCTACCACAATAAAAAAGGAAATATTATAGTCCTACCAAAACCACTGGAATTGACCATCAATCTGTGATGCCAACCACATACATTGTACATGTAGACCTTCACTCAAAGCTCACTGTAATCTCCCAATCCACCCTGCATAATGTGACACACAACCCTTGATACGGAGGTGGGTAATCAACTTGACTCGGGCTGTGTTCATCAAACTTTTAATAACCCGCAATCAGGAACCACGGACACGCTGAGAAAGGAGACCTTTTTTCGGAGTAGATATTTTTATTATACATACATGTACTGTATTTACACAGCCCTTGCTATGTGACAGTCTGTGGCATGGACTGTAATCATGTGCTGTATTCAGAGTTTTTAAAAAAATCATAATTTCTTTTACTTAAAATAAATTTCGTTACTTTAAAAAAGAAAATCATGGACCAAGCAATCAACACTTGATCGCGTAGTTGAGGTCACGAGGATTTTTGGCATTTGACTGTAAAGTAACCTATCATTGAAATGAAGAAGCCAGCAATTACATGTTTTTTTAAATTGTCTTAAATCAAAGTAATTTTACATTTTAAATCGCACTACTCTTGGCAGTATTCACGCTAAGCAACAGTTAAAACCAGTTTTATGTTTGTGGTAAAGATCCCACACAAATCTTCCATTCAAGGCCATTATTAATTAGTCTAAAACCAAAATAGTTCAAATTATGCATTGAACAACCTGTGTGCTGCATTCATTAAATTTCCAAGATTATTTGTAGACAATGTTTCAGAATGCACCGCTTTATGAATGCAGCTCTTGACAGTGCCCAGAGCTCTTCAAATTGACTTCAAGTTGAACAAGAGACGAAGGGAGAGAGAGAGAGAGAGAGAGAGAGAGAGAGAGAGAGAAAGAGAGAGAGAGAGAAAGAGAGAGAGAGAGAGAGAGAGAGATGAAGAGGGAGAGATGAAGGGAGCTAAGGCCATATAATCATACATCCAGGGGCACTAACATATTATTGGTTCTTGTCACATCTTGGTGGTGCCTTGAAAATTTATTTCATTTTATGCAATGCGCTAGGCATTAAAGGGACTGCTTGCAACTCATCCAAAAATACATCAATATTGGTTAGACTCACTCTCTTGAAATTGCTTGATTCAATTCCATTTCTAAAATAAGTATTTTGGTATGGAATCATTTAAGTAATCATTCTAGCATATCAGTGCAAATTGTATTTTGCATGTTAGTAAAAGGTTAGTAAAAGTTTATTGAAAAAATGGCAAAGAGTTGGTAAAATACTTGGTAAAATTTGGTAAGCATACATGTACATGTACATGTACTGTTCGAAATAAAATTTCATCATTGCAGGCCCATAATTCTAACCGCTATTTTGAGTACTGGTATTTGTAAATTTGATAATTCTGCCAATAAAACATAATTTTATTGTGGTACTGGCCAATTATGCAATAATACTCACTATTTCTGAGTCACAATGTGTTTCTTCCATACAATGCTGTACATTTAATAGCTTTCCCACAATTCTTCTAAAGAGTTCAACATGGACAGGCACCCAGGTCATGCATTTTTATTATATACCTAGGGGTACTATTATTTGCAAATATACATGTAAATGGGGCCTCATTCTACCCAATGATTGTTCCTGAAGTTCTTCTTCTGACATAAACTAACATTAAGAATAATTTGGACATGTACATGTGCATGTATAGTGCACAGTCCTACTGCACACATCTGCCTGAAAAAGGCACCCTGGCGCACAAGACCATGATTTTAATACATTCTTATTTCTCAGATGTGAATGGGGCCTGATGAGTGCAAACAACACTTACTGTATTTGAACAGTTCTGATTAATAAGAGCCCTCTTACAAAATTCTGAGTGGGAATGGGGTTTCGTTCTACTCACTGGTTACTGGTTAATGAATATAAAACATCAATTCCAAATTGTTTATCCGAATCTTCTTCAAAGGAGTCTTCTCACAAATCTAGTGTGAATGGGGTTTCGTTCTACTCACTGGTTACTGGTTAATGAATATACAACATCGATTCCAACGTTTTATCCGAATCTTCTTCAAAGGAGTCTTCTCATAAATCTCTGAGTGTGAATGGGGCCTCATTCTACTCAGTGATTGATGAATGCACAACACTTCTTCCCACAGAACTCTTAAATCATTCTCACTTATCAAACATTGAACGGGACCCCATTCTTCTCACATAAGCGACACTAACTCCCACTTCTTCTGAATCCTTCTTAATTTGATAATGTGAATGAGGCCTCATTTTACTCGTTGATTGATGAATGTAAAACACTTCTTCCCACAGTCCATCAATCATGCGGCTTTTTAATGACTTGTCAGCAGGATTCTGTAGACCCTTTTCAGTAGGCCCGTCTTCACTATCTTGAGATTGCCAAATATCCAGCTATTTGAACTATCCCGATCGCAAACTATCCAGCTAATTTGCGCCTTCATTAGACCGAAGTAGCAATTAGCTGGATATTTGGTCGGGATAATATCCCAAGATATCTATACCGATAATACCGCTCAGCTCAGCTTACCTACCCTACTTGGATGTGATTCGACTCGTCATTGTATTATTATTTTCTACATTTAATCGTCTAGTTTGTTTCTGTTTTTGTTTTTTTGCCGTTTGCTGTTATATTTTGCCGTTATACTTCGCTGTTTTGTTCGCAATGTCTCACTGGACGGAGGAGCATGTTTCGTTGCTGATTTGTTTGTGGAGGGAGGGTGAAATTTTACTTGTTTACGTTTTACAGCGCGGGCAAAATCTTAAATCCGCACGCTGGTCGTACAGTCGGTCGCTGAAGTGCGCATGCGTCAATCTCGAGATTATTTTTCAAGCTAGTTGGTGATGAGCGTATCGGAAGACGCAAATTAGCTGGATAGTTTGCGAATCGGGATAGTTCAAATAGCTGGATATTTGGCAATCTCGAGATGGTGAAGACAGGCCTAGTAAGTAAGAAGCGGTGATCCAATAATCACATCAGTGCCTTGATAATGGCATTTCAACATGCCACATTGAAACTCAATCGTTTTATTCTTTACACTTGGACATGGAAGAACACAGTCTCTCAATAGAGGCTTAATGGCTTCGGCTAAAGCTTCTTTTAAAATTTGTAAGCTCAACAAATTTGCTGGAGGTAAATTACCTTTTTATTCCAGAATTGGTACATTATCTACAGAGTGTACATTTCGAAACCCTTTTAAAAAAAAGTCAGTCAAGTGAAAAATGGCTTTTATTCGAGAGTACATTTCATCTACATGTACAAAGAGTAAATTGTACTCAACTTATTTTCATTCTCATTCATAATTCACAGTGAAACAAGGATATAGTTTGAAGAAACAAAACAGTGATTAGAGGTATTGGTGTGTACTGCAAGGTTCTGGAATCATCAAAATGATAACAAATTTGGCCCAGTCTTGGTAAAGTTACAAGCACTGTACACAGAAAGATCATGTGGCGTAAAAATTTGTCCCGATTTTTATGTTGTTACATAATACATGCCATATTTAAAATATTAAGGCATTTGAAGAGCCATGCTTTTCAGGGAACGTTTGTTATCTGATGTTCTTCCATGATTCAACCTTTTCTTTAATGCCCTTCTGGCTCTCAACGGATGAAAGGCTGAGCTTACCTGTAGACTGACAGCGAGCTGTCTGAAGTAGAAGAGATCCAGGTCTTCAATGATATCCCAGCGTGATCCATCCTGAGCTATGCTGGATCTGACGTCCATAGAGGCAAGCTAGTGAAAAAAGAGATACAAAAGATGTTAGCGTTTGTGGATCTATGGGCGCGTTTATCTAGGCTTGCCACTAGATACATGTATGTACATATCGTACCCCACTATTGAACCCCACTATCATACCCCACTATACGATCGTGATTTGCGGGATGTTGCGTTTATCGACTCTTTACGATTAAAAATAAAGGCCTTGTGTCTGCCCAGCTGTTTTGACCCGGGAAGCAGACAGTTTCTCGGAGGCCAACTTCACACACATGCTTGTACACAACACCTGGGTGGTCCTATTTGTATGTGAGGTTCAAAACAGCTTTGCGTTTATCGATCTCTCAGAAACGTGATTCTGGCTGTATGTCACATTCAAAACACACCTTTTTGCGTCTTTAGATATGCCCATATCTAAAGCCCTTTAAAAAAGGCTTTGCGTTTATCAACTTCTAAATTTGCCTTAAAGACGTTTGAGAAACCTGATTCTAGCCAAAAATTTGGTAGATAAACGCAACCTATAATGCATAGACATTTGTTCTACATTACATGCACTTAGCAGTGCTCAGGCAATATGAAAGCATCAACCTTTGTCTCACGTGTAGATGATCAAGGAATTTTGCCTGTCTGCCTGTGCCTGATACAAGTGATACTTCAACTTGTTATAATAAAAAAAAGTTTAAACAAAAATCATAAATAATAACATTGATTCAGAGATCATTTGTGAGCAACTTAGCACAGAAGACTATAAAGTCTATATTGCCTTTATATTATTCATGATGCCCCCAAATTATTCATACTATCCTCATCTTCAAATTGGGCAATATGATTAGTGAGGCCATACAGTCTCATATCTCCCTCAAAAGCCAGTCCGTCATATACATTGTAATATCACTGTAGAGTGGATATATTCAGAACAGGAATCTCTTTCAAATATCCTCCTTATGATCCCTGTCTAATCTATTACCTTACCGGTACTGAGGAATGGCTTTATTACTTATTCAATGACCGGGGTAATAATAATTACAATGTAAAGCGCTTAGAAACGTAGTATTAAGCGCTGTACAAATGTGACTATTATTATGATTTAAAAGATAAGATTCCAGCTGGTCCTAAAAATATGTTTAGAGCTAGAAGGGCATTAACTTAGTGTAAAATACATGAATCAATGCCCTTCTAGGTTTCAGGTGATGAGATATTATATCTGTATCATGAATCTTCATCCATTGTAGTTTTCATACAAAATTACTAATATTTCTGAAATTTAATTTTTATTGAACTATCTGTCAGATTTCTATGAGTATGAATTATTAGTATGAATCTGCATGAATTTGTTCACCAAACTGTCACTCAGATTAATTTCCACCAAATTCTCTGAGAATTGTTCTTGCTTGCATTCTAAGCATCTTCATAACAAGATACAGGATGTACAAACTTATGTACCATCAAATTACTTGTATATACATGTATGTATGTATATACATGTATGTACGTATATCTACATGTACAGTATGTACCTTCACATTTAAAACCATCATTGATTGGAGGAATATTAGGCCTGTGTGTGCTCTAGTACCAGTTGTCCAGTATTAGGAAATCAGCTAAACTGTAAATGCAATGTCACATACATTTATTATCCTCTTGAAAATAGGTGAAATAACAAGGTTTCTGTTTCTGTTCTTCATGATAAAAGAATAATATTCAAGGTATAAAGTACATACGTGTACTAATTTATCACTCTTATCAAGTCCATTCAACATGAGCTCAGTAGCTACTTGCAATAACAGGTAGTGTGGCAGAAATGTATCAAATAAAATTCAGTGATTAATTTTCATCTCGAAAGCAAAACACTCTTTATATTTGACCCAAGGTTCTTATCAGTAGATGATGCTGTTCAGCTTATGTTCTGTATGAAATGCTAGCATTTTACACTGCACAATTACAGATTTTGTTCAGGTGATGCAAGATGTACGTACATACATGTATATGTACAGGTACATGTACTAAAAATATCAACAAAAACAGTAGCAAGCAAATGACAGAGAACGTGTTGTCTGTTTAGAGCCGGAAGGATGTTAACTCTGTGTTAACGTATAAGAGTTAACACCCTTTTTGCTTCAAACAAAAGACGTTCTTTTGCGTTCATCAACCTTACATATTGTGAAGGTTAAATATCTCCTGAACCCTGCAGAGAACATACCTAAAGAGAAATTCCTCATGATATCTATCATATCCTGAAAATGAGAAGAGGCAATTCACCAACCGAGCCCCCTCCCAATTTCTTCATTAGCCTTCGCCACGCCATCCACTTATGTGGATCAATTCCACTCAAGTCATTGATTGCATCGCATGACCTTCACAGAAGTGGACACTTGCACCATAATTACCAACTAGGTTCACTCAAGGATGGAAATTGAAATCGGCGTGGTCAAACGGTGGTGAAATCTACTCTACCGGAATGACTCACTGGACCAGAAGGAATAGATGATAGTCATTTGCCCGGAGCGTGTCACTTTCTGACTCATCCCACCCCTCCAAAAAAAAGAAGAGACCCCTGTTACACCAAAATCACAGGTATTCAGAGGGCCACTCTCCAGTGGTTCTCCTTATCAGTGAAATCCAAGTATGAAGTTTGTAAACTGATATCCCTTTCAAGCTAATAGATAGTGGACCATTTTTGATGTGACCAGAGACCACTTCATGATACTGGGTCAGATGTAATCGCTAGGTATAAATACTCCAGGTACATGCACATGCAGCTTGCGGCTAAGAATTTGACACCACATCTGTGTGCGGATTACGTCAATCTTAAGCCACCGTGACCAAAAATAGAAAGCTGCCCTCCAAACATGTCTTGGGTCAGTGGGGTTGTGGTAGGTAAAAAAGGGATTGGGATTGGTGTCAACTTTATGGAAAAGCTTCTTTTGAATCGAAGAAAGAAACAAGAGGTTTCAGTAAGGTGACCCCACTTCAGGCTTTAATCGTCAAAGAATAGGGCTAGGAATAGCGGTATATACCGGTATATGCAGTTTGATTTTGTTAAAGTAGATATTCATTGATTTAAAAAAACTAACTTTATTTTCATTATTGCAAAGTTGAAACTTTTATTTGACAAGGTTATCAAAATTCAATGCTTGGAAACATTCGAAGTAATGATTATTATCAATTACAAAACGCTTAAATACAGCCCCGGCATAGCACCTGAAGAGCTCTCCGAACGCTGCTGAGATGTGTGAGATCACAGTATGGACATGATTTGCACAAGCAGACGATGTCCCATGACATCTCACACATTGTCAGTGCCTGTGTTTTCATCTTCTCTTGAGTTCTTTCTCTTACTTCACTCCCGTCAGGCTAAATGTATAATCTATTGCCTCACTCTAAACCCCGCGTATGGTTTTATTTGATGACAAATGCAGCGATACAAAAATAAAGGAATCTGTCGCTTGTAAACAAAATAAGACGCCATTGTATATTCAGCTGCACACACCGGGATGTGTTCGGCGTTTCAAGAGGGAACAAATGCCGTCCTTAATATCATTCCGGTGGGTTTTTCAATTTGAAAGTCTGGTTTCTTTGATTCTTAATTAACCCATATCCTGTGTATTTACAAGCAAAAGTTTTTAGTTATCACAATTGGGTAATATCCCTCTTTGAATGGTTTGACATGCCATTAAATTTATATACACTAAACTCATTATAATTTGACAAATAATAGCTTTGCAATTATGTTCATTCTTTATGGGATGTCGTCTGCTTGGGCAGACGACCATTGGTCCATATAGTGTCCATATAGTGACGTCATTAAAACATCGTTATTTTTCCGGCGAATCTCTCGTATATCCCAGCTGCTTTGGAAGTGGTTGTTTTTGTATTTTTATAAATCACCCGATATGTAGTTGACCTAAAACTTGTACGATGGCCATCTGTTAGCTTACCAGTTTCTAGTGATACATTAGTTGACATATTTGTGATTTTCTTTGAATTCACCTTTAAGGTTTGCGTTAAAATTACATGTAGGTATAAAGTTTGGTCCAGAACTTAAGCTATGAATTTGGTTAGAGTAGAGCCCATGTCATATATTTGCTCGCCGTCGAGGTTAATGTTTCAAAACAACAGAGCCTGTGCATGAGGTTCATTGCGAAAGATTCAAGCAACGGGCTAGAGCTGGGCAAATTCACTGTCTGATGGTGGTGTGATCATGCACCACACCATTGTTTAACACAAGACTTGTTTTGAACCAGCAACCTTCGCAACTTGGCCAGTATGACATCACACTTCAATACTCCATTGACCATCTCACATTTAAAGGCCCTCTACACTAGTTTGGCCAGGAAGGCTTAGATTTCCCTGCTGGTCACTGACAGGTGGTTATCTCATCAAATCTGCTCTCAATTAACATACTTGTAAGAAAAAGGGGACCATGGGGGCTCAATGGTCACAGATTAGGCATTGTTTGCTATAAAGAGGGCGTAAGTACAGTAGCTATATAAAAAGTAGTGCAGTGGGGCTTTAAAGCCAGGGCATGTCGTTGGAGAACCTTCAGTCAGGGACAGTTTTTTGTTCAGTGTGACAGGGGTCCAAGTGAATGCACTCTGGCCCCTGAAGGATGGTTAATTACACCTGCTTATATGATTAGAGCAATGGAGAGCCTAGAGTGGAAGAAGTGCTTTCATAATCAAACCCTCTGGGTAATCTGGTAGAAAAATTCAGGAAACTACAAGAAGTGCATGAATTCCTTTACAGGGCTGTACTTCAAAATGGCTCTCACCTGGGGGTGTCATATTGTCAGTTGAGTGCAAGAAGAACGTTATGTCTGTACAATGTATGTGAGCGAATGACCTTTTGTTTCTTAACAGAAGACATACTGTACATGTACATTTAATGAGAACTATAAATGGCTCATACCTAAGGGTAACGGTATCCTCTTGTGAGTTGAGAGCCAGAAGGGTATTAGCTCTGTGTAACAGTAGGAGTTAATGCCCTTCTGGCTTTCAGCAGACTTTGTGCATTTGATGAGAAGACTTCCTTTTGCTCCATTTGCTAACAAAATAATTGGGTTACTACATTTTGAGTCATAAGCAAGAGATAGTGGGCCTGTGGCCAGATTTCATATTGAGATTTCGTTGTTGAAATTGCTCTGTGCTCACAAAGAATTCAAAATGTACTCTAAGATTTCAAGACAGGAATGAAAAAGGTAAATAACGAAGAGCAAAACGTACAAGTGTACATGTACTTGATTATGATTCAGAATAAACAGAAATAGAGCTGCCATCTTTCACAAGGATATTTCAGTATTCCAGTGGCTGAAAATCAGTATTCTGTTGAGGCAATCCGTAATTCTCATTTGTATCATAGATCGACACAGACACAGGATGACAAATCAGAATTTTACATAAAAATTAAAGTATTCTAACATTTCACAACGAAACACATATTATATTGGTAGAGTTTTGTACTTCGCGGCTGTAGCTAAGTGAGAATAACGTTGAAAAAACAGAGACCTGCTTTTCTATAGTTTTCTCTCAACAATTAGGTCAATTTCTTTATTGGAATTGATAACAGGAGCTTTGTTTTAGGAATGCAAAGTCAAGAATTGAGTATCATTTTCATCTCAGATGTATGCTTGGGCTAATTTGATCTAGAACAGGGTAGCTAGATCTAGGTCATGACATGGGATGGAGTATGGAATTCAAGACCAGTCAAGGGACTCGGGTCCAGGGGAAGCCCCCTTGAGGAGGGGGATCAAACAGGTGTGTGCCAAAGTGAGGTAGGGTAGATTTCATTAGAAAAGTGCGCTTACACTTTTTAATCCCATAATAAAAGGGCAATATCTCCCTTGACTCACTCTAAGATTAGGATGTCATGTCTAACCACAAAACAAAAACAAAAAATCATTGAATGTATACTGTACGTGACTACTGTATGTGCATGATTACATGTACTTTGAATTTTCTACTTTGAAACACTTTAAAAAAAAATGAAATGATATATGTTAAAAGCAGATGAAAGATGGCTTTGTCATACAGGTGTATTGTAAAATATTATTGCAATGTCTTAATGAATAGACCAATGTTTTCATGAACATTCTTTCCCAAAAATCAGTAACTCTTGATGGAGCCCATCATCAATGCGTTAAATGTTGCTATGTCAGGGAACATTTTGTGCAATCCTTTAAATTTGCAAGATTAACCTTATTCTCAAATCATTACTTAACTGGGTATTGAAAAGCAAAATGGTAATTATTTTCAACAAAACTTTTCAAGTAACAAACAGTGCCAAATCTATAACGTTACCATGGCTACTGATAAATGCTGACCATTGGTTCATCCCCTACGGAGAGACCCGAAGCACTCAGTTCAATTCACAGCAGGAATACAGTGATGAAGAGATTGCTCTGTTTCATTTAAAGGGGCAAATTACAATGTTTGAAAAATGTTTGGTTTTCAAAACAAAGGTTTTCAAGGTAAATTTGAGAACTGGTAAGATAAAACGTATTGACAACAAAACTGGTAATGGTCATAACATGTTTGTTGGACACAAAAATACCAGAACGTGTGTCCCACACAATCAACGATCCTAGTCTTACGATGTAATGTGCAGTAGGCTTACAATATTATCTGCTAAGAACAAGAAGGCTTTTACAAAGTGTTGACACCCTTCCGACTCTGAGCTATCACATGCCTGATGAGTGCAAGAAGGGTGGTAACTCATCGACATGCTGCTACAATGTACATGCAGCTTGAGAGATAGTTGTGTACATCTGTATTTTATACAGGTCTACAGGAAACCTTGCAATACAAGGAGGGAGGAATGGGTTGAAATGTACAGGTAGTACAATCTTGGTTTGATGCTTTCATTTAATACCAATTGTTGTGTAGTATCGTCCCAAAACCCAGTAAAGTACCCTCATATTTGAGATGCACTTAAAAGCCAACTTTATATCTTTATAATCCTTCCCCATAGAAAGACCAAGTGCATC
>JAVYIG010010595.1:0-67867 GCA_035222895.1 Strongylocentrotus droebachiensis | reverse complement strand
TGGAGTATGACAGACAGTTAGGGGAGTCTGGTTTTGATCAAGTGTTTCGTTTTGAAAAATGAGAAGCCAGATGATACAAATATTTAAAGGTACTTTGTTGCTGCAGATCCCATCTATCAAAACAAAAATAATGCTAGGTGATCGAGCATTATTTTGCTTGTGCAGCCCCAACATTCTGGAATAACTTACCATTTGAAGTCAGGAAATCCCCATCTGTGAATATCTTTAAATCAAAACTGAAAGCACATCTTTTCAAGCATATATCAGGAGCTCTTGTTGCGCAGCAGATTATACTTAATGTTGAATAGTTTCTGCACGCGCTCTATAAATGTATAATGTATAATAATTGTATAACTATTATTACAGTGAATAATCACAGGGATTGGTAAATAGTATGGTAATTGGTATGGGGACAGTTACCCAAGATCCATTGTATATTAATATATAGATGGAAAGGGGGAGGGTAGGAGGAGGGGAGAGAGGGTGGGGCGGAACGGAGGGGTAGGGGAGGGGAGGGGAGGGAGGGAGGGAGGGAGGAGGACGGAGGGAGGGAGGGAGGGAGAGAGAGAGAGAGAGAGAGAGAGAGAGAGAGAGAGAGAGAGAGAGACAGAGAGAGACAGAGAGAGAGAGTGTAGGGTGGGATGGGGTGGTAGAGTTAGAAAGAAGGATATAAAAAGAGGAATACACAGAAAAAACAGAGAGAGAGATAGAAAAATAGGAGGGTGCATAAAAGTAGACAGCTACAGATGATCATGCGTAAACAGATAGCATAATACATGATTGTATAAAAAATAGAAATATTTTCAATGGTACAGAGAGAGATAATGAGAGACAAACATAATACAGAAAACGGGTGTGTGTTATTATCATGCTCACTATTGTGTTACATAATGCTTTAGTTGTATAAATTATATTTTTGGAAGATAATGCTGATGAACAGTTATTTTATTAAATTTCAAATTTCAAATGTATTTTATTTCACTTGATAAAAAAAGGAATGAGCATGTACATCATTAAAGTATAAACAGTGAAGGAAAAAAGCATTTACAATATAAAAACTACAACATAAAGGAACAGGTCGAGTGAGAACCGGTGTTAAGTATTAAAAATCTTAATTGTCCCGGCCCCATATATATTCATCATATTCAATGAAATACAAGACAGACACATTCGTACATTTTATGTAAAAATATCCAGAGCATGCAGGGTTGTACGTAAGTTTAGTCAAGGCAAAAATTATGATTCATATCGTACTCTGAGCTGTGAGGCCTCATTGAAAATGACCTTGTATAGAGGAAGCCCAACGAACATTGACGGATTATCACTGTGATTTTATATTGCATCAACAAGCGAACATGCAGGGTACTAGCATCAATCATCGGTGTAATTTGATATCATAAATGATGATTAGTCCTTAAAGGTATAGGTTTCAGTTGGAAGAGGTAGGAGTTGATGAAAATGAGGCCTTTGCTTAGAGTCTCAATTTCACACAAACACTTTTACAGACAAACACTTTTGTGTTAAATGATAAAGTTATGTTGATGATCAAGAATTCTCCAACGAGGTTTATACTTCTTTTTCTTATTGTTGTTGTTATTCTTCTTCTTCTACTTTTTCTCCTCCTCATTATCCCCCCTCCTCATCCTCTATTTCAGTATTTTATATTCCGCTTTCTCTTTCTCTTTTTCTCCTTAAAAATGTTATTTGTTTGTTTTTCGTGTGATGTAAAGGAGCGGGCGAGCTGGCAAGCTGCCATGCATATAGTACATTAATTTTACCAATGGGGTGCAAATCATTTGAAATGAGCTACCCATGCAGCTAAATTTCATTTTAGAAGCATGCCTCTCCGATTGATAAAATAAAGCCTATAGCATTAGCTTTATGAGTGTGGCATTAGTTTTATTTGATAGAGCGCCATCTATCAACTTGATTTTGTGTTGCTCGCATCAAATTCTGTAGAACTATGCAGGAATTATGAATATATCATGTATGTCCTTACCTGTGAAAGTTAAACGTTTAAACGCAGTGTCCTAATATTCAAATTATGGCAGGAAACCCGTTTTCTTGCTAGACTTCATTGAGTGACTGACTGGCTTGTTTTCTTCTTTGGTACTAACACACATAAAATGAGCTGTAAAGGGTACATGAGCATTATTTTGTCTACATCAATAACCCACTTCTTGTAATGGCCAAAATTAAACTGATGAATCGCGCAGCATAAAACGTTCGACCATTCAGTACAATGGTCTGAAAATCAGACTATTACTTACTGGCTTGATAGCGACAACTAATTGTCATTATTTTCCAACTTAAAGACATTTTGAAGCCCCCCTTTTTTTAGGGAAGTTCTAAATTAGTATTATCTTTCAAATGCCGTTGGAATTTAACCTTTTCATTTTTTTTTGGCCTGCAAATGGGACATAGTACCTTTAAGAAGCCCAAAAAATTACGAAAATTACTATGTACTTTGCTTGATTATAATTGTCTGCCAGTGCATGTTGTTCGAAAAGCAAGTACTCATTTATTGCAAGCTTCCGAATAACTTTGCACTTCGTTGTGTAAACTATATTATTATGTTTATCCTTAGTCCCCCCCCCTTTATTAAGGCTGCATAAATAGTGGTGGCAATCCAAACGTGTCAATAGTTAAAATGTAACTATATCAACTATGAATAATTATGATTCAGGGACCGCAATAGATTTCTCTCCAGAATTGGCCCTTGGTTTGACGAAAATATCATAGGCCCAATGAATAGATAGTATTGACCCTTTTCAGTGTCAATTCACCAGGGAGATAAAACTCACATCTCCCTGATTTCACCAGGCTGAAAGACATTTTAAGGTCATTGACCCTAGAGGGCGGGCTCCAATTACCGTACCAATGAACCGTTGCTGACTTGATTGAAAAACCGACCTAGTACCGCATCTGTTGCCAAATTTATCCCCTTCACTCATTATCAAATAGTGTATAAACATGTTTCATACAGTAAACTATATGGCAAGTTGGCAAACATGGGTACAAAAGAGAAGACAAATTCTTCACACGTGGAAAACAAGACCACATAGACATCTATTCTGTAAAATTGTAAATCATGATGTGTAAAGCATTCAACGTAGACCTTTAACTTCATTCGAGTTACTATCACTTCAATGCATTTTTTTATTTAGCAAGTTACTTACCCCTTTGTCTTTTGAAAAAAATCAACTACTGATCATTTTTCCTACTATATCACATTTTGACTATTCGCGTTTTTTCTAATTTTGGTATTACCAATTTACCATAGTCGTTAAATTTATATACACTGTTTTGTATTAATTTGATTTATTTACCAACATCAATATAGTAATTCATTTCATACAATGATATTTACATATACAAGAAGACAAACTATTGGTTGGTAAAAAGGGCCAGATTATAGCACATGTGCTAGTATCGAGCCTAACCCCTTACAGCTAAACCTAGTATTTTAGTACAAGTTAGTTCAGAAAACTAAATAAAACAAAAATAAGGAATTTACTATACCAAATTACATTTATATAAAAAAATGTTGTACATTATATTCGTTATTTTTTCTCCATGCATTTTCAAGGTTTGGTCACATTATCATTGACAATAATAACGATAACTCTACCGTATATATCTGTCGATGTTGAAAGGGTATTGATGTTACTGTATGCTAATGAGGCTTCAGCTCTGTAATTTCTAAGATAATTTAAAGAGAGAGTACGTAATATAGACCTAAGACCTATGCAACGTAAAACATTGTAATATATTATGAAAAGCTATATTGGTCGTTGTCTTTGTCTCTTTTAAGGGTGGATGAACCTGACCATGAATGGGAACTATTATTAGCAAATCTCAGATTTGATTAGGGGTATAGTCGAAACAGCTGATACCGCTACGGATGAATGGGCGAGAAAACGAGGATTTCTCATCAACCGTCTTCGATCTAAGCGGGATGCAAATGCCGTATTAACAAAGAAGGAATATACCGTACATACAATCATGTAGAATTCTCTATATATCTCTGTCTCTCCTTGCCCATCCCTTCCGTCCATCCCACCCCTCTGTCTCTCTCTGTCTCTCTGTCTCTCAGTGTCTCTTTTTCTGTTTTTCTCTCTCTCTATCTTTCTATCCCCATGTCTCATCGAAGACAGGAACTTGGTGAACCCCAAAACCAAACTTGAATCTGAATCATAAACTGTGACGTTGAAATAATGAAATGTACAACGTCTTTCATGCAGATACTAGTATTGTTTTTATTTTATTCTTATTCATCGTTTTCTCAGTATTTGTTTATATGTATTCCATGTGAAAAGGAAGGACATTTAATAATGCATTTAAGTTGGCTAATGGTAACCAGTAACAGACAACAAATTTGATAACATAATAGAAAAAGGCAGTCAAGTACACAACCATTTTAACTTTCTCTTTAGCCCCCCCCACCCCCTTCCCCACCCCACCCCCTACTTATCTATCTCTCTGTTTCTCTCCATCTGTCTCTACTTTCCTCTATTTCTTTCTCTCTCTGCCTCCTCTGTCCCTCTCTTTGTCTTTGTCTGCCTGTCTCTCTGTCTGTCTGTCTCCCCTCCCTCCCCATCTCTCTCTCTCTCTCTCTCTCTCTCCCCCTCTCTCTCTCACTCTCTCTCTCTCTCTCTCTCTCTCTCTTTCTCTCCCCCAATGTATATGGCTCTCTTTCCATCTCTCTCGCATTATCTATATATATAATTTGCCCTGTGGCTTCATAGTGAGGATTCTTAAGACCACACTCTTATACCTCTCCTCTTCACAGCTCCAAGCCTGTAGTAATACGACCTGAACTCGTCTCTCAGGAATCACTTCACCGGCTTCGATAAGCGGAGGGTTGCCCTTTTTCGAGGACCACTCCAGGCCCCCAATTTTCTTTTTGAATTGCCCAACCCGTGAAAGAGATTTCCCCCTCTCCCCCTTCGAGTGCCCCCCTCGCAACAGACATACCAAATCGACGATTATAGCCTTTCTATAAGCACAGGGGCGGATCCAGCATTTTGTAACGGGGGAAGGGGGGGGGGGGGTTTCTAAAGGAAAAAACCGGCAAGCAGAAAGAATAGAAAATGAAAAGAAAAAGTCATCACATTTTGGATGGGGGCGTTATCTAGCAGTTACACTGTTTCACAATACAAGGTACACCTACTCTATTGCCAAATAGATAGCATCCAGACACAAGTCATGACTTTTATCTAACAAGAAAGACGTTCGATAAGGCTCTCTAACCGGAAACCCATTATTCATAAATACCGTTCTTATTCTCACTGAGAAATAACAACATAAGCATAATTACTTTCTTTACGGCAGATTATCATTGTCTTCTACCCGGAATACTATTTTAATATTTATATATTTCCCTACGTCAGCACCAGCGGAGTACGTTGATGTTGCTAATAATTATAGTAGAGAGCTGTAAGAAGTATCTAGACCCTTTCATAAAAACGCCAATTTGAGATAATTAATGACTGTGTCTCCCTGTACTCTATTTCCATGACAACAGTCAGACAATGCACGATTTCGCGAACTAGTTTGGGCATTCTAATAAGAGACGAATTTGTACAAATCGTTAATAGAAACCCATCACGTTTGCGGTCGTTACAATATTGTGATCAAGACATTCACGAACAGAGTTTTTGAAGCCATATTAAAAACAGCGGCATAACGCATGATAAGCTCGCATAATTATGACAAACAAAGTATTCAGTAAAAACTAAGTTTCTACAAAGTAAAGGGAATTGACCATCGCCGTTAGCTTTATTTTCTAATTATAACGAAAGGGGGACAATTTGAAAAAAAAAGGGTTCTCATATCTTTTCTAAAAGTTATCAATAATTCATTGTTTTGTAGACACAGACAATAACGAACAGAATTGCGGAAAATGCAATTGAATCGTTAAAAAGGTTAAAATTAATGTATTCAAGTGACGGGTGTATGGGCATATTAAGTGCTATGTTGGTAATATTTCACACCAGAATGTTTTCGTCTTCAAAAGATATTGCTTCCTACATTAATTTGGAATACAATAGTTCTCCTGTGTGTCTTTATCGACACATCTATCCTATCTGCCCTTTGCCGCCCTCTTATTTTTCGCTGTCACAAAGTCATATACCATCTCTCTCTCTCTCTCTTTCTCTCTCTCTCTTTCTCGTTCTCTCTCTCTCTCTCTCTCTCTCTCTCTCTCTGCAGCTCGCAGCAACCAACTGCTGTAACCTCCAAACCTACCCAAATCATGCTTTGAGCACTATCGGTATAGTTGGTCTGTAAATGACATTCACGTTCCTGTTTGTTTTACAATAATTATGCTACTGTCACGTCAAAGGGTAACTAAATTACAAATTCATGTTGAATTTTGTTGATCAACAATAATGTATACATCACATATTTTTTGAGGTACATTAATTTTATGTCATATATTTTATATAATTTTTTTGATTACTTTTGTTCTATCTGCTAACTTAAGCTCCGCCCCTAAAAAAAAACACCTCCAAAAGCGAATAACTTTTGTGACATCATGCGAGTCATTCATCAGTCAGCTACTCAGCTAGAGACCTGTTCACAATATAGCATCGAATGTTTTTATACAATGCCCACTCACAAAATTCATTTCATGTTAAGCAGTTGCTATGTCAGAAATCCCCAAGCAACACCATGAAAAGGAAGGGCCTCAATGGGCTATAATATGAAAAATGCAATGCTAATGCAATATTAAAGGCACTCTTTGATGCCGATTCGGCTTTAAATTTGACTATTAGAGTAGATTGTCGATATCTTTATCATTATTTAGATGGCTTAATCAGGAAGATAAAGTTTGTTAAGATTTGCTATCTAATATTGCGACATGGACCCATAACCCCGCCCCCCCCACTCAGTGTTATTTAGGGTACGCATATGCGTGTTCCCAGCACCCCCCCCCCCCTTTCAGCATAAGTCCAGTGTGTAAAGTAAATACGGGTAGACCTTTTTCTTTTGTTACGAGCCGGAGATTTCGGGAACACGCATGCGGTCTCTCCGTTCCCAGAGTGTGGGGGGGGGGGGGGGGAGGGGTGCACCAAGCTTTCTCTGCCAAGGCTAACAATGTTTAATAAACTTTAATAACCAAAATATAACTGAAAGTTGTTTTATTGTGTTGAAAAAAGTTAATGTATGCATGATATTTTTTTTCTTTGTTGGATAGTAACAGCGAAACGTGGCTCCATCAGTATGCTCAGTTTGTAAGACTTAACCCAACTTCGCTCATGATGCTATAAAGGAGATCACTAATCTGATCATCGCTTCCGTTTGTCGTAAATCGGCAACGTAATCAAATCGAACTCTCTTCCTCTCTCTCTCTATTTCTCTCTCTCTCTCTCTCTCTCTCTCTCTCTCTCTCTCTCTCTATCTCTCTCTCTCTCTCTCTCTCTCTCTCTCTCTCTCATAATCTCCCTCTTCGCTCTTGATCACATTAGAACATGATTTATTTCATTTGGAATTTTTGGATGACCAATTTTTCTGGGTTAATGTGACTGACGATGACAAACAGATCATTTTGGACGATTTCCATTGCTAACGAGAAAGTTGATAGATGGTTGTGGTGGCGTCGCGTGTTCCATAAAGCCAGCCTCGTTTACACAAACAGTGGGTGTTTCATGAAAATAAGGGGCCCTATTCACAGAAAAAGAATAACTGTCTTATGTCCCATAAAACCAGACTGGCCGTGTTCACCTGAATAGTGTTTACTCTATAAAAACAAAAGGTCCGTTCACACGTACAGCTTGTGTTCCATGAAATAAAAGGCCCTATTCACATAAAAAAGCACGAATTGTGTCATTTCAGTTCCAATTCAATTTACGTGTCTGGCCACCATTTGCCAGTTATAAAGTTATTGAGCGTCAATTTAGACAGTTACATTAACGTAATATTATATTCATTAACGACATATAGAAATCGTTTCAATATATGCAAAGCAGTATACATAATTATAAGTTATGTAATTGTCATATTTTTTTGCAATGCGTAAATGATATGATATTTTCAAATCATTCTATGAAAATAGAAAATCAAAGAAAAATGGAAACAACTAGCAAATCTTTAACCAAATTTACGTTATCTATTAACAACATTTTAGCGTACAAGTCATGTCCATGCATATGAGTTTTTAATTCAAGTGATTTTCAGAAGTGGTTTTGAAGGGTGACATCTTGCACGACGGTCATGACGCGACAATTACTCCGGCGATATTTGCCGTTGGTTTAAT
The DNA here is from genome assembly GCA_035222895.1 of Strongylocentrotus droebachiensis. Classification (NCBI taxonomy): domain Eukaryota; kingdom Metazoa; phylum Echinodermata; class Echinoidea; order Camarodonta; family Strongylocentrotidae; genus Strongylocentrotus; species Strongylocentrotus droebachiensis. The sequence goes on along the minus strand of JAVYIG010010595.1, from coordinate 59,607 downwards.
TCGTCAAAATATATAGGTTTAGGTTTAGGGATGTGATCGAGTTTTAAGTTAGGTTTAAGTATGAGTATGTGTTATAGAACATTCAGCACATTCACGACAACGCGACGGAGTGATGAGAGTGACGAGGTATATAGCAAGGGTAAGGACACTGCCATGTTCAGGCGGGGGTAGGTGCAACCGTTTCCAATTCCCGACACCTCCAGTCATGGACACCAACACCCGTTTAACACCCCCTTTAGACACCTCTGGCTTAACCATGCATCCCCTGCCCCTGTTACCTCTTTAATTGGTGCTATTTGAGAGTCAGGCGAGGGCGATGCGAGGGCGGGCATAATTTACAAGAAGGATTGAGATCGTAGGGTGGTAAAACGGTATTTGAGATGGTAATTAGCAGAGAGAAAAAAGCGCCATGGGGATACAATAAAAGAGGAAAAGGTCCAGGTTGCAGATAATTACTGGAAAGAAAGAAAGACAGAAAGATGGAAATATAAGATAGATAGAGATAGATAGAGAGAGAGAGAGAGAGAGAGAGAGAGAGAGCGAGGGAGAGAGAGAGAGAGAGAGAGAGAGAGAGAGAAATGTATTATTTAAAATTATCATTCCAATAAATATTATTATGGCCATGATAGCATAAAGTCGATATCCAAAATTGCTGAAAACCGTCAATCTTCCTGCATACAATTATTATGGGAGACCAAGAAAAGAAAATAGGACGTGAGGGGAGGGGGCGGCTGAAAAATATCAATAATCATGAATATAATAATGTGCCTCTGCTGTTGGCACCCAATCATAATGACCGGCATGCTTAGATGAGCAGAACGCCCATGAGAGAGACATGAATACTAATATATCATTCGTGTGCAGATACATTGAGCATGCATCTAAGCATTATGAATACGACAATGTATTCGAATTCGATCTGTGTCTGAGAGGGAGATTAAGGATGTCAGAATGGGGGAGTGACAATTTTTTTTTTAAATCGACATTACTTTTATGGGGGCTGGAGATTGAACCACAGCAACACAACTCCAGACATAGTATTCCTTTCCAATGATATAGGATTTCAAAAATTCCAGGTGCCCGCCCCCCCCCCCCATTTCAGTTTAGGGGCAACAGCTAGGGGAGGGGGGGGGGGTCAACAACAGATTCCCCGTCACTAAGAATGATTAGCATAAATTAATGTACGTGATTTCGGGCATTTAGTAGTTTTACTCTAGAATATAACTTTTCAGCCAAACAAGTATGCTATTTTCTTTCTTTAAAGGGGGGGGGGAGGGGCGGTCGTTTCTGCCCCCTCTTGATCCATCTATGTCTCTCTTAAGAAATACTGCACAATAATAGCAAAGACACAATGCTCGTCTCTACATTGTCTGATTGTAATTGCTTTATTAAATAGTAAGTGGTCTGTATATTTCTTTCATGTTTATAGTATAGTATTGCGTTTTGAGAGGAGTTTCTTTTGTTCCTCTCTTAATTCTCTATCCAAAACCAATCATAAATAATTGAAAACAATGTCATATTTACGATAAAGATGGCAACATCGTGGGCTTGATCGAGAGAGCATTACGCAGAACATGAATGCTATAGCCCTCTGTGCATGATACCTCATAAAAAAATAATATAACATTATTGAGTGACCCTTCTTGGAGAGGGTTGTAGAACGATTATTGGTAGCAATAGCTATTTATGCTCTCATACGGCTCTCAAAGCGAGACGTAATCGGCTGGAGGGGGGCGCCCAAGCGTGCCTAATGAAGAGTTGGCTGCTGAGACGATTTGTAGGCTAGAAAACAGCATCAGCCGTCTACCCCCCCTCTCCCCTTTTTGATCTGATCTTTTAGGGGTCCCATATTAAAAGCCCTTTGTCATTAGCGATGCAGAGAAGTCATGGTCTAGATGACCTCTTGATAGGAAAATAATAATCCAACTAAATCTCGAGAGAGGGAGAGTACGAAGAGGCAAGGAGGAGTAGAAGAGGATCGGAAAGGGATGCGAGTTAGGAAGAGAGAGAAGAGATAGAGAGAGTATAGGGGACCAAGAATTGAGATAGACAGAGAAACAAAGAGAGAGCGAGAGAGGCGGAGAGAAATAGAGAGAGAGAGAGAGAGAGATAGATAGAGAGAGAGAGAGAGAGAGAGAGAGAGGGGGGGGGGGGGCGAGGGAACCAGGGCGGTATGGATTGGAGGGAGATTGGAAAATAGGTAGATGCAGATATAGAGGAATTATGACGGGATAAAGGGAAAGGGAAAGGGAGAGGGAAAAAAGGGAAAGGGAGAGGCAGAAAGAGGAAGAGAAAGAGAGGAAAGAAAGAGAGAAAGTGGGAGAGACACACGTGGACGGAGACAGAGCTAGAGGAATAGACATCGAAAGAAGGGTTGCGAGAGATGGGGATAGGGGGAGAGATGAAGAAGAGGGGGTAGCATAAGTCATTACATTAAAGTATCAATCGGAGTTCTTGAATGTTATACCAGGGACTTGATAGACAAGGACTGGAATCAAGCCGCTCTCCTTTGACCCCATTGCTCCACGCCGCCGAAAAGTTATGCGCTAATCTGCAACTGTTCACCAGGTGGTAGAATAAAAGAGCAGATGAAATTTCAGGATTTGGAATTCCTACATCAGAAAATGGTATCACAGCAATTGTTCGCTGTCCCTTCCAATGATTTCTCATCCATTGTTGATGTGTAAAGAGTAGAACAAGCGAACACAAACGTGTGTAATTTCAACCTTTTTTAAAGTTGAAAAATACAAAAAACACGCGAAAACACGCATTAGCGAACTTAATGTTATTGAAGATTGTAAATCATGGATCAAATAACGGGACATTAAAGCATGCACAAATTAGCGCATCATCCTAAAATATTGAGTTTTTGTCAGGATGTAATTTTTCTTTTACCAACTCTGGCACACAAATTATAGGAAGGACGGAGTTCGAAATTTAAAAATGTGTTTGATGCACTAGCTATTCCCAATACAATCCCCATATAAAGTTTTTGATTTACACTGAAATTTGCTGGTAATTTAATATGTTGTAATAAAAGTAACACTGGTGCCAGGCTTCCGAAAGTCCCCGCAGTGGAAACGCGGTTCGGAGCATGGAACTTCAAAGCCAAGTGGAATGTTACACATCCCATTGTTACACTTTAGAACTCACGAATGCGTTGAATAAATTACAAGAGTTTCGCCGGCTGGATTCCAGTCCTTGTCTATCAAGTCCCTGGTTATACTGTAATTACATTTTAAAGTACAACTTGTAGCAGAAAATGGCAATTATTAAAGTCTGACACAGAATTAACGCCCTTTTGGCTCTAAATACACGTAACGTGGATCTATTATTTTGCGCATGTTATCTGGACAAGATGTTAAAATACCGCAACAACAAAAAATAACCACCTTTTAATGATGTATGGTTTGAATTGACTTTGTGGATTCATGCAAACAAGTTGTCTTTAAATCTTAAAAAAACTAATTATATGCTCTTTAGTAATTCCCTGAGTATATTGCCTGGAAATGTAATGTTCAATGGTGTTGAGATTGAAAGAGTATCTACATTTAAATTTCTTGGCCTGCATATTGATGAAAATTTAAATTGGAAGTACCATATTAGTAAACTTTGTAAATTATTGTCAAGAAATACTGGTGTAATTTATAAATTAAAAACTGTGTTCCCACTGAATATTTTACGTATGTTGTACGCAACTTTAATTTTGCCATATTTGCACTATGGTGTGCTAGCTTGGGGCAACTCGTTTAAATCTCAAATTGATAAATTACTACTGGTACAGAAAAGAGTAATACGAATTGTTTGTAATACTCACTATCTTGCGCATACAGATGTTCTTTTTTATAATAGTAGTGTTGTGAAAGTTGAAGATATTTATCATTTACAACTAGGAGCTCTAATGTATGAATTGAATGCAGGTCTACTGCCAGTAGCCTTGGCTAGAATATTTAAGAAAAATAACCAAGTTCATAGTTATTCCACACGTCAGGCGCAAGCATATCACTTGCCTCTTGTAAGAACGCAATTTGCCCTTACTACTTTGGGGTCCACTGGACCTAGGTTTTGGAATTCCCTTGAACCAAGAATAGCGCAATCGGTCAGTATTTATGTATTTAAGCGCAAACTGAAATTACTTTATTTGAGTCGATATCGTCTAGATTTATAGTTGTGATCAATATTTTAAGAAAATTATTTACTATATAGGTCAGCATAATTCTACTACCTGTTCTCACATCTATATTCATCTGTCTGTCTTTTTTTCGTTTTTGTCTGTGTTTCAGTCCTGTTGCTCGTTGTATTTTCCTGTTTCTTTTGTTTATAGCCATTATTTAGTAGTCAGTAGATTTTATTATACTTATTTATGTTTTTATTTTATCAGTTGTTTAGTTAGTTTAGTTTGTCAGCATTTAAATGTATGCATTATTCTTATCTGACGAGTTTGTTCTTTTATGACATACTCATAAGCTACTCATGAGGGACCTTAAATCCACAAGCCTTGCTTTCAACCAAGGTCACCTCATCTTTCTATTGTAACGCCATATTCTGTAAACCTGTTATATTCATGTCATTTTTTGTAAAGTGTGTTATGAAAGAAAGATAAATAAAACTTGAAACTTGAAACTTGAAACATAATTATACCCGCATGATGAAAGACGCCTCGATCTATAATATTTATTCTGATTTGCGGTGTCATGCAGGTTGTGCATAATCAAATGACAAAATTAAATTTTCATTTAAATTGACTCGGTAACATTGTTGAGGGTTGATGGAAAAATTGCTTAATTTTTGTATAAAATGTTACTTACTATATTCCTTTTACTGTACTAACAAAAAATAACCACCTTTTAATGATGTATGGTTTAAATTACATGCATAATTATACCCGCATGATGAAAGACGCCTCGATCTATAATATTTATTCTGATTTGCGGTGTCATGCAGGTTGTGCATAATCAAATGACAAAATTGAATTTTCATTTAAATTGACTCGGTAACATTGTTGAGGGTTGATGAAAAAATTGCTTAATTTTTGTATAAAATGTTACTTACTATATGTACTAACCCTCTGACATGCAAAAAATCCTGAAAAAATTCTCAAACCACGAAGATATCTATGGTTTTCTTTGAAGGCGTCAATGTATGACACCCTTTAACAGTGATTAACAGTAAATTCTCCCAACCATTTTTGAATTTTCCCAACCGTTTTTCCATGAAAAAAAGACATAAAACAGGTCGTGGTCGTGGTCACTTGAGCTGTATTGAGGGTTTCGAAATGGTGAAATATCATTTTATTTAGTGGATGGTGCTGAATATTTCATGTGTTTATAACGAAATATAAAATCCCGTGACAGTTCATTAGTATTATTCAATTTCTTAAGAATTTCTTAGGACCATGTTTAGAGCAATAATCATAGGGAGTAAATCCAATATTATGATGAAGAAGAAGAAGAAGAAGAAGAAGAAGAAGAAGAAGAAGAAGAAGAAGAAGGAGAAGACAAAGATGAAGAAGAAGAAGAAGCAGAAGAAGAAGAAGAAGAAGAAGAAGAAGAAGAAGAAGACAAAGATGAAGAAGAAGAAGAAGAAGAAGAGGAAGAGGAAGAGGAAGAAGAAGAAGAAGAAGAAGAAGAAGAAGAAGAAGAAGAGGAAGAGGAAGAAGAAGACGAAGAAGAAGAAGAAGAAGAAGAAGGAAGACAAGAAAGAAAACAAGTAAATCCACTGGAGAAAGTCACTACTGAAGTCTGTGCTATATTGGTAGTGTCCATATCAAAATGTAACTAACTTCTTTTATAACCACGCCTTCACTTTGTGAAGAAGGTTGAGCGAAGAGCGCCATAATCATCAACCTACATACATCGTTTTCTACAGGTGGGACAATACCCCCAAAACCCAAAAAACAAACACCCACTGCTATTTGAAATGGAAAGAGCGAGTTCAATCACCCGACATAAATCGCGTGTCGATTCGTAGAGTTACATCTCGGAATTACCTAATTATGCCCATGCCACGTGAGATTCATACTAACGTGCTCAGAAAGCTTTTCATGTCATTACTGTACCATTTATTCACATTTGTTATACTGTAACGGCAGGAAATAATGAGCCTGAAAAATAATGTATATTAGAGTTTATATATAGCCAAGTGGGTGGGACAATAATTTCCCCATATTAGATTTTTGACGGGCTGTAGTTCAGGCGGCATATCCATTTGCGCCTCCCCCATGTGAAAAAAGTTGGTTACGCAAATCAGAATGGCTGAATATCGAATTTTTGTACTACATTATTTTAGTCTGTGAACTATTACTGTAATTTTAAACATATACAGTTAACAATTTTGTTCATAATAGATCTAAGTGGAAAAGCGATGTCATCAAATTGCTTCTAAGATTTCTAGTGCCCTTGGTGTCTTCGTGCCGTATACAAATGATTTCATCAACGAGTATTACACAATTTGTACAATGCCATGTTACTTCCATACTGATCTTACAAATATTGGGTAAGTGCTCAGTTACCTTTTTGAATAGGTTGTTAATCCGTCAAAAGAAAGCTCTGCGTTTGATAACTAAATCATCCTACCGTGCACACACTGCACCTCTTTCTATAAAGAGCTGAATATTTTAAATTTGAATTCTATATAATGTTAAACAGCTTGGTCAGTTCATGTTTAATACAAACACAATAAAAGAAGTGTCTATTATGATATTTAATGTAGTCAACTCCTCCATCCATTTAAATGTATGCTACAAGAAATACGAGCCATTTCCCTCTAGTTAAGATTTCTTTTCTGAAGAAGGAAAAACACATATAGTGGTCCTGTCTTATGGAATCGCCTCCCACCTAATGTAAAAAAAGAAGATCTTTACTGTTTTCATTTAAGGCTATATAAGTTAAGATTATTTCTGATAAAACAATCCATCATTTGTGTATAGATTAACTTGGAATAATAACATCAACATGATCAACAGGGAAATGAAAAGGAAAAAAAAACAAGGAAATGACAAAGACAGACTATAGACAAAATAAACGATTAATAAAATGAAAGAAGAGTAAATTTAGTTGTGAAACAATGGCACAAAAACAAGAAGATTGAAATTAAATTAGAAAAAAGGGGGTGGGGATCCAATAGTATTCAACTCTTGGCTAGGCAGAAAAGGGTGTTTATTTTATATACCCCTGCATGAATGGATTGTTATATTTTTGTCAGTATTCACTTCCCTTTGATAATGACTCTGCGATAAATAATGACAACACTGCACATCACTTTTATTTCTCAAAAACCATGGTAATTCCTTTTCTCGAATATTGTAAAATCATCACAATTAGTATTCCTTTCAAGTCAACCTATGCCATTACCTATTTAGTTGTAAAAGGTAAGTAGCTGGGAATGGAAATGAAGCAAAATCTGGAGCGGCGATAATGAAACTATATATAGTGGGAAAGAGTATGAAGGAAATGAACGAGAAATAAGAAGAAGAAGAACAAGTTGTGGGTATTTTTATCACGTGCAGGATGGTGCATCTGATCGCATCGAGCGCGTGGAATGCATAATCAAGATAAAAACATCCATGCAGAAATGCCTTCTATATACTCAAGTTGCACGAACTCTCTAAACTTGACAAAAAATAATAATGGCGGATTTTAAATCAAACAGGTGACTGCCAGAGCATGTTGGAGGTCATGAACTTCAGTGGGATGTGTTGAAATAAGAAATAATCTTGGTAATCTTGATAATCTTGATAATCTTGTTAATTTAAAGCCAACCCTTTAAGGCCCAAATTCACAGTGGAGGTTTGTCGACAAACCTCCTTTTGTTTCGCCAAACCTCCTTTTGTTTTTTACAAACCAGGTTTGTAAAAATCGCGTAAAAACGCGTCATAAAAATTATAACGTACGAAAACCAAGGTTTGTCGACAAACCTCCTTTGTGAATTCGGGCCATTTTTGTTTGAAGGTTACGGTGTAGTTGGAATAATACATGCAAAATATGTTTTTCTTCACAAGGCGTCTATAGACACGCGTTAATATATTTTCATATCTGGTTGTTAAAATGCTTTGTTTTCTGGTTTGATTGCAGCCATTTAATTATCTAATTATGTAATGGTAAACTAATTGAAAAAAACAAGGGGACATGGGCATTAAGTGATTTAATATAAAAAGACTATCGGTGATTTAACCCAAAAAAAAACATTTGCAGAAGAAATTGAAACAGTCTTGCTAAAAACCACATGAGTTACTGAGCACAGATATGTATGAAAAATGATAATAATTCACACATGGTAATCACATCATTATCAGTATCAATCCCTATCTTCATGAAATTATCATTAAACTATAGCATTGCTAGGTACCCTTGGTAAGCAGTTACACCTGGGTGGAGAGTGGAAAACATGGATTAATGTTTTACCAAAGGCCGTTGGTGCCGTGCTGAAATTTGAACCCTTAACCCTTGGATTGAGAGTCAAGTGAATTAACTATTACGACACCTCCACAAGAAGTATATCAGGGGCAAAGGGCACGTGCCTCGGGCGGCGCTTGAAGGGGGCATAAATATAAAAGAAAAGAGAAACACGCAAAAGAGATAAATAGAAATGGGAGATACGATAATATAGGGAGAAATTTATGATCCTCAGGGATTATGCACCTCATAATTATGCACGCAGTCAAGTTCAGTAGGAACAGAGGTCGTGACTAAAATACGAAAATCTTCTCATGATCGCTCATTTTGTTCGGTCGTTTTGTTCCCTCGTTCAATTATGTTGTTTTAGGATGTATTAATTTCGCACCCCAATATAAGGTATGCTTTATAAATAGCGTGTTTTTTACATTTCTCAGAACTCGACCTTGTTCTTAAAGTACATGTACATACGACTTTTAATTTTTATATATTTTTTTTTTATTGCAAAGTCTACTCATATGTGTATGTGTGTGTGTGTAATTGGCTTTTTACGAGCTTGGAATAGCACAAACTTGACGCCACGTTTACAAATACTTCGTTTCGTCCTCGATTGTTTTTTTGGGGATCACAATTTTCTGAATCTCATCTCCTGAATGAATGCTCCATTGATGAAAAGAAAGACACTTGTTGCTTGTAGTGTTTTACATTTGCACACAAGTTCACCCCTATATCATTATCTATGCGGTGTATAATGAAGCTTTTGATCACAAGTAGAAACCACTGGCACTCGTCGTGTACCCCTCTTCGAGAAGGTCCTTCCAGCCAGGCGGTTAGGGGCAGAAAGGTCGATCGGTAACGCTACACTGGCTCGCCTGCACCTAACCACAAGCCACATTTAGAATATCGCCGAACGTTTTTCTGTTTCCTGGCCATCTTATATGACATTTGTCATTCATAAGAACTGTATGCATTCCTGAATTTCGAGACTGGAGATCCTTTCTCATTCCGTGCCCTTGTTCAATGTCAAGCACCTTAACAAGGAAAAAAGGAGCACCATTAGACCCTCTTATACTATTCTCGGGGGGGGGGGGGGGGGGTACGTGCAATTGTATTCTCTGACCTACTCCAACACTCATGTGTAATGCTGTCAAAGTTATGTAGAGATATTTTTTTTTAAACGACTAGCTGTAGTTGACTGTAGATAAGATGGATTAATGCATCCATCTACTTAAAAATAAATGTGGAATAGCCATTGATTTAACAACAAATTGCATCTTGGAAAAAGAATGATAACAAAACCTTTTCTTATTTTTCGCTCTGAGAAGTAGTATTTTACTTGACTCCTTTAAAAAAAATACTGAAACATACCTCTACACTTCTTAATTTATCCTCAGACTAAGGGGCAGTGTCTTGTATCGACTGGAACAGGCGCTATATTATTATCATTATTGTCATTACTATCAAATCATTTTGATGAACGTAATTGATAGATATTTTGTAGCACCCTATATCACCCTCAATCATAAATGAAACATCTGTATATTCATTAGGTTTTTAAAATGTATTCTTACTTAGGTCTCTACGTGGTTCGGTGCTTAACTATATTACCTTCAAAAATACGAGCAAGTAAATAGAAGAAGGCGTGAACGAATCGTTTATTTTGGATAACTTTTCCGCAGGTACAATGGAAACGAAAATTCCTGGAAATTACCACAGGAAATTGTAACTTCTATTCCTTTGACTTTAAAAATCCTGATCACGAATCATAATTATACATGTTCTAATTTTATCTACATCCAAGTTGATATTTCCGCCGAACACCTTAACGTCATCGGCGCACACTCTTGCACTCAAAACCAGTCCGAGACGTAATATTAAAATCGCCTACTTAACCCTTACATTGACGCGTATCTAAGGAAGATCTGGACACACTGGGCCCCCGGGCTTATCGCCGCTCTCAATCGCCCTCTAAATATAGAAATGGACTTTAGAACACCCGAAGCAGGAGTAATTCGCGACTAAAAAGACCCTTTTTGGTGAGTGTGCGATTGAAGGAGGAGGTGGCAGAGGCAAGGATAGGGTATATTAGAGATGATATTGATATTGAATTTCTGCAGCTGCTACGTTTTTGTTTCCCGTTTTGACGTCGAACGAGCGCTCATCCTCCTACATGCTTTTTTGTTTCTTCTTTTATTGGGGAGTTTCTGGTTTCCTTTTTGAAGGATACTTCGTTTTGATGATGGTCATGATGAAATGGAAGAACTCGATGGAATGGCGTTGTTACTGGGGCACGATGGCATGGGGGCAAATGAAATTGCGGGGGGAAATGTAAGAAAAAAGGGAAAAGGAAAGGAAAATGAGAGAGGATGAAAGGGAATTTGAAATAAAGACGCTACAGACCCATCCCACAACACTCTCTCCTAATCATTTATCGACTTTAAAAAGTTCCTTTAATTCAAGGAAGAAGACCTGTGCCCCCCTCCCGTCCTGATGTTGGTTTTACACCCCATACCCCCACATACTTGGACCAACGCTACGCTACTGACATGATGGGTGGATTGCTTTACCCCCTCTCCACCCCACCCCTCCCCTCTCACCCCTCCCCCCTCTCTCTCTCTCTCTATCTCTCTCTCTCTCTCTGTACCTGACTACTAAACCCTCGTCGTCAAACCATATTCGGGATTACTTGGCTGCTTGTGGAAAGCTGCAAGTGACCAACTTAAATGAAAACTTTGCACTCCATAGGAAAAGGATGAAAGTGATTCAGATCGATAAGAGAGTTGGAAAGGAAAGAAGATTGTAGGGCTTTATACTAACAGACTTAGAGAAAAGGGGAGAGAGATAGAGATATAAAGAGGGGAAAGAGAGAGAGAGAGAGAAAAAAAAATGTGAGAGAGATAGGTAGAAAGGGAAAGATAGATAGATAAAGACAGACAGACAGAAAGGCAGAGCGAGATAGAAAGAGAGAGAGAGAGAGGGGAGAGAGAGAGAGAGAGAGAGAAAGAGCAGAGACACTTCTCAAGTGTTTTGTCAAAATTAATATGAAAACCTCGCGAAGAAATAATAAAATGCATGAGTACATTTGATACTAGTATAACTAAATTTCCTAAATTTAACATCCCTAATCCAACCAACAAACACTATATCCTCTAAACAACATTAAATATAGTTGAAGAATCGATTTCATATCTCTTCTCCAAGCAGCAACAACAACAACTAAACAAAACGAAAAGAATTAGTGAGAGATCAGAAATAGGTTTGAAGCGTCTCATGGAGAGCTGACGTCAAAGCATGTTAGGTTGGATACCCTATACACAACAAGCCACCCGTGTCTCCCATCCGAGAAGAGACGCGGGATACCAACTTTTTCAAATCCATGACAACGGATCGTGCCCTTAGCAACCGCACGGTTTGCGCGGTTGTGTCGTCTGCCTAATGAAACATAGTATACTCTATCTAAAACATGCTGTCAATCATTTCTCTATCGCCTTCTCTTTTCTCATATTTTCAATTCCTGAGTCTTCCTCTTTGGCCAGTTATCTTTTGGAAGGTGAATTTGCTCAGACTTTATGACATTATATGCAAATTTATTTAACATATGTATTTTATTTATGCCGCTTTCTTCAGCTTGCGGGGATGTTTTCCGAATTTCAAGATAACTAGAACGCGAAGGCCATTATTTGTGGGTCAACTTAACCATCCCCTTCAATCTTTCTTTGCCGACTACCACATCCGTTCATGACCAAATTGTCTACATTAAATCTTAATCACAATTTGAGATCCTTAAAACCTCTTCAGACTTTCTGCAGATTATTGTCTAGGTTACGGGGATTTCTGTCCTCGTATTGTACTCAATATATTTAATTACTTCATCGATCAAACCAGGTTCTTGAACCTGAACAGGAAGTCCACATCAGACACACACAAACAAATTCAATTAATGAGCCACTAACTCTTGCTTTATTATTCTGTTTCTTTTCATCTCTTGAAGAAAATGCTAAACAACTATTGCATACTTCTAAGATTTTTTTTTCTCGAACATGAATTATTTACTCGGAACTAAATTTCTAAAAAGTATTTTACCTACTAATCGGACAATATTTCTTTGGGTTAGGCCTATCTCTGTATTCCTTAACAACTGTGCTGTTCTTCATATGATATACAATAAATGTAAATGCTGCTCTCTCTGTGCTTTATTTTTAAAGAAACATCTTCCATGTTGTCAATAACATTTTGGAGAGACGAGGCTTGACAAGCGCACGGACTGTAGTCACCCTGTTTACCAGCTTTGATTTCTTTACATTTCTTTAATTGGGCATGTATGTGATTCTCGTCTTTTTATTTAGTAAATAACAATCAACACAAATCTATCCAAAAAAATTCAAAACATTTATCAAGTGTCGCCTACGCCCGTTTTATATTCAGACTTGAATTAGTCATATTTTGGTGGTCTTTATTTGTGATTTGACCGAACCAATCAAACAAAACGTCATGGTACTTTGTATATACCTATCTATTTCCAACCATCACTTGCATACATTTTAAAGATCATATTACTTAATCTTAAGCCAACTAGACCATTATTCCTCTACCTTTTTCACCTGAAAGTACCCAGTGGCGGATCCAGTGTGTTTTTGACCGGGGACAGGGGAGAAGGCACCAAACCAAATATATATAAACAGCAGATACAAACAGGCAACAAGCAAAAACAATAAAAAGAACGAAAAATAAACAAACAAAAACAAACAACAAGAGGGAAGGATTTTCCAAACTGAAAGGGGTACACCGTGTTTAGAAAATGGGCAGATCTTGCCAGAGGAGGGGGCACTTTAATCCCTGTGATCCCTCTAGATCCGCCACAGTCATTCCAGTATAATTTATACTGCATGACAAGGACTTTGCACGTCGTAGACATCCCAAATCTAGGTCGGTCATATCTGATGCTTTTGGCTGAATTGACGCGGCAAACTTTCAGTTCTTGAAATTCACTTAAAATAACACCACGTCCGACGTCAGACGACGAATGTGCCTCTGTCCATTTTTTTCTCCCTTAGCTTAGTTCGCGCCAGAATGTACACATTAAAATGAGGCATGTTCCCTTTTTCAAACATCGTCCATTTCCGTCCGAGTTAAGCCTAGGCTGCAGAAACAGACTCTAATTTGACACAACAATTCCATAAAGTCTTGAGCCGAGCTTAACTCTGTTAGTGTCTCTTTTTGTGTCGAGTCAGAAGCAGCTAAAGAACAGAGCCTGTGGGATACAGTAGATCGACCGAGCAGTCTGCGTAGTCTTGCATTTCAGACAACTCTCTTACGCACCACGACCGAGATACTGGATACGTTTTTCCGGTAGATTGAAAGTGACAAACTTATCAAAGCCGTCTTATACCAGACCAACAAGTATCAAGTTCTCTGCCACTGGCTAGTGTTTTGCCACTAATTTGACGGTTTATCGTCGGTAGCTAGCCCACCTGCCCTTCATTCCCGAAGTTGTATCGTTCACGATTACAAACAGAGATCGTGTGTCTCGCCGGAGCGTAAATAAGGGAATTAAATTGGGGGCATTAAAGGCTCAAAATAAACCCGCGAAAAATTGTGATAAAAGTATCAGACGATGCATGCGTCATTACTAGAGGTGGCTAATTTTAGCGCGTTTAATCGGGGCCATCACAATGTGTAAATAACGTTCTGATTAACTGGCTTTGTTCACACTAGAGAAAACAGAGAGTCCGTAAAATGGCGCCTGGATGGAATGCTCCCCATGGAGTGAAGAATGTACATATATTGTGTGCGGGCAGGCACGCCTGAATCCGATGACCGGGGTTAAAGCTACATGTAGATAAACCCATACTAGTATTTATTATCAATTTTATGGGCAAGAAGATATTAAGTGTTTCCCCTGTTAAATAAATGGAACAATTTGTGCAAAATAGGTTATGTAAAATAATAGTCAATAAATAGATTCTCGGCACATGCTCTTTAAAGGGTTACATACCCCGCATGCAAGCGTTACGTAACACTTTGGATTAAATGTATGAATTATGGAATATATCGTCCCCGAGTGCGATGCCGATCTTTATTAACAGAAAGCTCGGCAGGAACTCAAGCTGGGCTTCAAAATCAACTAATGTCGTTGTGAAATGGTCTCTCAGTCATGCGAGGCTAAGGTCTCATACGTCATTTTTTTTTCTTCATTCATTCATTCATTCAATCGTTTCATTTCTTTTCTACTCGCTGCTTTTTACGAGATTGGAGGTTAATCCGATGACGTCATTCTGTCGTCACACAGCGCGATGAACCACGTCTTATTACACTAGTGTGGCTGGGATACGCAGAGTGTCCTTCAAATGGTCTAATATTAGAGACCGATGGAGCATCATTCCGCTGTATATTATCGGTTGTATTAAGATATTAACCTTAAGAGAGGACCCACATAGGGTCAATGTGTGGGACTGTAATGACACGTTTGACACATGAGGATTAAGAGAGGAATCGCGAAAACGATGCGGGGCAACGGGGGAAACGGCAAAAGAAAAGAGTTATACAAATTGAAATGTTGGGTAACTGACAAAGGCCAATTAAGACTTACCAAAGGTTATTCCGAAAAAAAAACTTGAATAAAAAAAAAAGGTTTTCGGGTAAACCTTTTTTGCCAGTTTGTACCCCCTACAACAGCTTGAGTATCATTATGGAAGCTATGCCATTAACAATTTTAAGGGGCTACAATAATTCTCGCCACGTCTTTAAAAAATGGTGCTCCGAGATGAGATCCATCCATCTTATCTCTTCTATTCCATCACTTGCGACGTCTTGAAGACGCAATGTGAGATTCTGGACACGCTGTTGAAAAAATATTAATGGATTTTCAAGGTTCCCTGTCCCTTAGTGACCAGAACTGACTGCAACCTTTCTTCTGGTTTTGTATTGGAAAAGAACACTCCTTCATAACTGGAACACCAACTGCCCTCGCGTCTTCAACAATTCTGGAGCACCATTAAGTATACATCGTAGTGTTGACGCATTACTTTATCATGATGTCGTTTTCTAGTGATCGAAATGATTGCGATGTGCGGCGTCACGTCGAAAACGTATTACATATTTTTGTCCGATTTGTGAGGGAAAAGCACGTTTTTAATTATTTACGTTAGGAGGTGGGTTGTTTGTTTTGGGGCAGACGTCGTGGAGACGGTGAGATAGGGGATGCAGGAGGATGATGGATGAAGGATGGGTTGACCCATACCAAACCCTCTTGAACGTCTTAACACCAGGAATTTGTTCCTTTCGTTCGATGTATCAACCTTTTTCATTCATCCATTCTTCTTTTTGTTTTATGTTCAGAATATTATCCCTCCCCATCTCTCTCGCTATCTGTCTGTGTGTTCGTCTGTATCTATCTATCTATCTATCTATGTATCTTCCTCTCCCTCTCACAACTATATCCCCTCCCTATCTCCCTCTCTCTATTTCTCTCTCTCTGTCTCTCTCTCTCTCTCTCATTCTCTCCTACTATCTTCCTCGTTTACTTTCTATCTCTCTAATTTTTCTCAAATCTCTCTCTCTCTCATTTCCTCCCTCTCTCTTCCCATCTCTATCTTCCTTCCCTAACCCACCTGTGCCCACCAGCACACATCGGTTTTCTCTAATAATCATTATGCTACATTCATCCTATTTTCTGAGCGTCTATACATGTAGTTTGGATATTTTACCTTTCGACTTGATACGTGTTTCCGGTATAGATTGAAAGTGACAATAATATTGCCAACGTCAATAAACTTCATCAAAACAATCATTAATTTGTATGCAAATCGCAGGCAATTTAAAGAAACATATACACACCTCAAAGGAAACAGAAATAATCCACTCAATATACTCATCTCTCGGGGTTTAAAATAAAAAGCATTCCTTTCTCAATCCTTGAGATTGTAAAGGGAAACAAAATGTTTGTGTCTTACAAAGTCTTCTTTTCTTCACGCTTTGCCTTCAAGCATTATACCTATACCCACATCAAGCCTTAACTGCTGCCATAAATAAACCCAAGAAATTGAGATCCGAACCTAATTATTTTTAGCCACATCCAGGCTTTGTGTCTCGAGATTAAAACTTCTTTTGCTTGATCGATGGAAAAAGCCCCATGTCGTAAGCCGAGCTAAACCAAAAAAAGATCATTCAACATGTTCAAGAGAATACTAAAATGGAAGATTCTCTGCTTGGAGGCATTTTCATGTTAACAGTATAGCATCTTCCATCATAATCTCGAACGGGATAAAAGCTTACCGTTTTTAGAAGCACTTTGCCGAATCGTGGTGAAGAGTTAGATTTCGACGGCAAAATGCTGCCAAGAGATTTGTACTTGTATATCAAGAAAAAAAAAAGGAAAGAAAAGGGAAAGAAAAGGGAAAGAAAAGGAAAGTGAAGGATGTACGGATTTACAAGGAGAAAATCGGGGACACAGATCTAAAAAGGTTTTTAAACCACAATGCATAGATCTCCCTGTCTGGACAATAAGAAGATATATAAAAAGAGAAAACAACGACAACGGTGAGCAAGGGAAATTAGAAGAAAAGGTAAGGACTATTTCATTTTGTATAATACATCCACTCAATGATGAAAGAAAATTAAAGAAGAAGAAAAAAGGAAATAATTGTTGCTTTTGTTTTTTTGTATAGTAAGAAGCAATTTGTCAAAGATATCAAATATTAGGGCATGTTGGCCAATGAACATTGAAAACGTTTTTTATTTTTTATTTTATGATATTGAGAAAGAGAGAGAGAGAGAGAAAGAGAGACATAGACAGAAAGAGGGAGAGACAGACATACATACATAAAACAAGGAGAGAGAGACATACAGACGGACAGACAGACATAGAAAAAGGAAGAGACAGACAGACAGACAGAGATACACAGAGAAAAGGGAAAGAGAGAGAGAGAAAGAGAAAGAGATGGGATGGAAGGGAGAGAGTGATTGCACTGCTAAGACCAAGTTTACTTGTAGTTCCATGCACTTGTTGATACACAATGTATACCGCACCTGCGATTCACCTATGACGTATATTTGTGTTTTACTAAAAATGTTTAGCCGATGTTGTTTTATGATGATGCTAGCGTTGGCTCAAACTTACACAATAACTGACAAAATACCAAAATAATTGATCAAGAGTCCTTCAAAAAGGCTGAAAACATGTTGTGACTACAATTTTTTCCGCGAATAATCACTCACCATGGAAACCTGTTATCATTGAAGTCAGTCAGTATTGAATATTCAAGGAAAAAACAACGTAAAATTCCATTGATTGAATAGTTATAATTCAGAGCGTTTACAGTTTTAGGATTACTCGAGGATTTTTTTTATACATATATCGTAGGCCTAGACGTTTAATTGAGTGGCGACATGGACAATTTTATTTTCTTCTTTAGTTATACAAAAATGATATCAGCGGTATATTGAACGGGTGAAAAAGAGAGGAACAAGAAATTCTGTGTCTAAAAGAGAAGTTGAATGAAAAAAAAAAAATCATTTTGATACGTGATATTATCTACAGTAGATATGAACGTATCAGCAGTTGAAAATGAAACTGATTGTGACGTCACAATGAGTGTGTTATAGTGGTTATACTGAGCTATCATTATAATTGTTTATCATTATTATTACTACCTCTAGTAGTAGTATAGTAGTAGTATAGTATTAGAAGTATAGCATTAATAGTAGTAGTAGTGGTAGTAGTGGTAGTAGTAGTAGTGGTAGTAGTGGTGGTGGTAGTAGTAGTAGTAGTAGTAGAAGTAGTAGTAGTAGAAATAGTAGTAGTAGTTGTAGAAGTAGTAGTAGAAGTAGTAGTAATAGTAGTAGTAGTAGTAGTAGTAGTAGTAGTAGTAGTAGTAGTACTAGTAGTAATAATAGTAGTAATAGTAGTAGTAGTAGTAGTAGTAGTAGTAGTAGTAGTAGTAATAGTAGTAGTAATAGTAGAAGTAGTAGTAGTTGTTGTTGTTATTGATGTTAAAGTTGTTATTGAGGCATCATTAGTGTTTGTAGAAGTAGAAGTCGTTATCGTCGCCTTAATATCATTGGCAGTAGTAATATAATAATATTGAAAACAACAGGTTGTAGTACAAGTCGATTTGTACATTTTACAAGATATATGTCAAATTATGATGGGTTCATCATCAGAGAATCGGACTTGACGTGAAAATTGAGACATAATTGGAAGAAAAACACATCTTTCCATCACGTTCTCAGATTGGTTTCTCCTTGCATATCCCCAGGCATTGACATCTCTGCATTTTTGTCTTCTTCTTCAAATTGACAACTCCTCTTAAACGCTGCCTGCTTTCAATTGAGATTATTAAGGCGCGGATGGCCGCGTTGCGCCAAGGGACAAATGTGACAAATGCAGACTTTTAATTTACGAAAATTCCCCTCAAATTTATGATCCTTCTTTCATTTAATTGGATTATATTGCCCAAGGCAACACCACCCCCTGACATGGCCACTTTCCTATGTAAAATATGATTCGTGTTTATAGGCGCGAAAAATGGTCACATTATAGACGCGGGAAATGAGAGAATAGTTAAGCGAGGTACGGGCATTATTGGTAAATGTGAATTTGTAATACAGGATAATGTAATTCAATGGACGGAGGTTTGAAATGTAAGATTAATTTTTTTAATTTGTATTCCTTATGCAACCCTAGAATGTTATTAAATATGAATATTAACGTGTAGTAAAAGGATTATTCATTTTAATGGCAATTGAAATATCTAGGGGTGATTTGGGAAAACCAGTAGTATTTTTTTTCTGGATTATATCTTGAATTCTTGATAGACAACCACACAATCACATCTATGTAGAACTTGTCAATATAATAATTTAAACTGTGGGATGAGACATGACTTTTTATTCCGCCTTTACCTAGACACCTGCACAGCATCTTAATAAACTAAACTCTTAATCACATACATCACACTTTTCTTAGTTCGAATGACACAACATTGATTAAAGAAATATGAAATTAATCAAACAAAACAAAAAATGGCGAATGTACTCATTATCGCATAGGACCGACTTCAACTCCTCATACTCCCGAAATACCCTTTAAGTGTGAATCGGGCATTCATCTTGCCGAGTTATCCGTCTGTCATTTTTCTTCATCCCCCAAAATCAGATTTGTCAAAAGTGATCAATCTGCGTGAAGCCCTAATATCATTATTTTGCGAGAGATCACGTCTAAAAACCATCCATCCACATTATCTCGCTGTTATTCCAAGACCGTGTTAGACTGAGATGCTAAACGTGTACAAACAAGAAAACCCTGTAGAGATTCTCGAATTGTTTTTACAAAGCGAACGCAGTCGTGGACTGTTGGTTAAGGGATTGGCGTTTATTTGTTCGAGGGATCGAGGCAGGGAAAATGACGAGAACTGATTGAAAATGTCTTACCTTAGAATTTGAATTCTGTGAAACACTTGAAACTCTTTGATCGTGAATCCACTTCGCCTCCATTTTGACTTCCAACGAAGTATCTCTCTCTCGCTCTCTCTCTCTCTCTCTCTCTCTCTCTCTCTCTCTTTATCTTCCTGAATCGCGCCAAATATTAGCTAAATTCTTTTTTTCTTCTAGAAATCATGCTCAACTTTCAATTAATGTACATGAGGAAGAAATGAACCTGATCTGATTTGATTTACTTAAAACAAAGCAATCGACAAAGCATTTATAAAATATCAGGGCCCGATTTTTACTGCTTCTAACATAATTAAAAGTGATAAGCTTCGCTTGTGCTATTGTTTTAAAGCCCCACTGCACTATTTTGGCCAGGAGGGATTATACCTCCCTGTATGGTCACTGACAAGTGGTTATTTCATCAAATCAGCCCTCAATTAACATTCGAAAAAGAGGATCATGGGGGACCAATGGTCGCCGATTAAGCATTGTTTGCTATATAGAGGGCGAAGAGGAAGTAGCTACAGTATACGACAGTGCAGTGGGGCTTTACGAACATTACTGGGCGGGGGACATTGTAGACAGACGAGTTTGATAGAAATTTGGGATTTCATTCCCGGATGAAAGTAAAGGACGAGGAAGTTAAAGTGTTTTATTCGTTGGTTACTTAAATAGATCGTATTTATTGAGATATACGTGTATTATGTCAGTCATGCATCAAAATGCATAATGGCAAGTGATGTTACCTATCCAATTTACTGAGAAAGTGTGGGATGGAAACGAATTCGTGAATATGTTTGAAATTTACGGTTTTCTTTACTTTTCCCTTTTTCCGGGGAGGGGGTGTTTAATGCCTATACACGGTGTTCCTGAATTGATAACCGAAATCAAAGTCATTTATCTCACTACTAGACAATGTCATGAAATGGTGTAGAGAGATAAATTATAAGAGCAACTCTCCAGCTTTCATTAGATACCTTGTTTCTACCACCAATTAGTTAGGAGCTTTTGACGGTTATTGGTGCAAAACTAATTTTGTCCAAATTTGTTGAGGGTCAAATGTTGGGCGAGGTTTAATAGCTGTTCAAATATTAACGAATGAGTGATATCTGTTCTTACCTTTTTAAGCAGTGAGCAGCTTTGAAGTGCCCACCTTCCCCTCTTGACAAAGAACTGACAACGACATTGCGTGTCCTGTCAAAAATAAGGCACTTTTAAACACGATTACAGAAATGCACTATTGCCAGTCACGTTTAAATCACCATTCAACCCACTTGACTATGTGTAACTGAATGCTTGCCTGACTTTGCAGCACCACACATACCGTGTTAACCATCCGTAATGCCATTCATATCAGCAATTCATTCGGTCGCAAAATTGGAGAGTGGATACCATTTACTAATTTTTCTTGAAATGAGAAGGGCTTTACCATTTTGTTACAAACGTGTACAAACAGATTTCTGTTAGGAATTCATTCTAACCAAAAAGTTAGATTTGTACCAATCACATTCAAAAGCTTTTATCTCGATGCGTAACATTGATCATGCAAAAAAAAAAGTCCAATGAAAGCTGAGAAATTACTCTTCGCTTTTTTTACCATCTAAAATTGTGTATAATTATTATATGAAATAAGTGACCTTTGAACTTCGGTTAGGTTTTTAGGAACATTCTGTATAGATATAATGGATGGATTGACGAAGAATTAAAATTCATTTTCTCTTGCTCGATCATGCTCATCTTCCATCAGAAAGCAAAAACGTGTGACGGGAAAAAAAATCAAATAAAAAGAAAGGGTGAGTGATTGCAAAAGCACTTTCATTATTCCTCCTTCACTTTTACCGTTTTTGTCGGGGTTCCGATACTTTTTACTCCTTTCACTCCACCCTCTCACCAACACACGCTTTTTATTCCTCTCACATCTTGTCATCGATTTTAATTCAAATTTTCGACTCGATTGCAAGCGGCATTGATTGAACCTAGGGCCATCAACCACGCAACAGTTACTAAAAAGGCAAAGAGTCGTCTTCAGAAGCAGAAAAATCTCTCCCTCACGTTCAAGAATAGAATAAAGTACTCGCTTTCTTGATGTCTAAAGTCCGAGGGAGGCACCCTACATTTCAGAGGCAGCGTCGCTCGATCAAAAATGCGCACGCACATCTCGGTTACTTCCGGATCAGAGGTTGACATACTTTTTGCTCCCGCGCGTGTCATATTATATTTCTAATTTCAAATTCTTTGCTCATAAAAGAGAACGAAAAAAGTATGGATTTACCGCTATTGCTTTGCTTTATCATTTCTTTTGTGTGTAATAGTATGATAACCCTTCTTATCATTACATTATGGATTTTATAGAGGAAGAAGAGAGAGAGGGTCCGTTGGGAGAGAAGATATTGAGAAGGGATTGAGAAGGGATTGAGAAAGGTGAAATATGAAAAGTGTGATTTACTGAACGGTAGGAAATATTACCAAAGAGAGAGGGAGAGAGAGAGAGAGGGGGGGGGGAGGACAGAGGGGTAGAGGAAGTGAGTGGGAGAGGAGAGGGAAGGGGAGAAGGAGAATGAGCGTGAGTGAGTGTGTCTGTGTATGTGTGTGCGAGAGAAAGAGAGATAGAGAGAGAGAGAATGAGTGAGGGAGGGAGAGACAAAATGAATGAGGGAGGTAGAGAGAGAAAATAGGGGAGGAAGAGAGAGAGATAAATATAAGGGGCACAGAGACAGAGAGGCCAGGGGGTACTGGTAAAAGATATATGAAGAGAAAGGGGGCGATAAAATAGAAGGGGTACGATGAATGCCTCATAACAATTTATTCCGTGTGACTCATTCGAACATTGTGTCAAAGAATATAACAGACCATTAAAACATTCATCTCTGAATCGAAAAAGGAGTCGTACTAAACAAAAATGGTTGGATTGCACATGATATCTAAGAATGTCAGCACTCCATCGCTGTCATTCACTGGGTCCTGGGGTCCATGGGGACATACACCTGCAACTATAGCATCCACCATAAGACAGCAGACCTATATACATCTTAACTACTAGTTTAAACGTGTAACACATCAGTGGGAATTAGGTTGCGGAAGAGCTGCTAAATGTTTCTAGATGATGTGTGTGTAATATCACCCACGGGCCTATCACGTCATTTTGCCTACCCCATCTGCTAATGTTTTTCGTTCCGGAGACCCCCGGTAGTAATGAAAGAGGGTAATAGTAGTTGCATTGTCGCATTAATTTTGGTGGTTCGGGTGCTCACAAAATCTTACCGGCGATTGAAGGTATGTCACTATAAACTAGCTTTAAAGCCGGTGAGATGGAACATTCCTACTTCGACAGTGTTTTATTACTCTTTTTCTCAGTTTTTACATCTTGATGTATTTCGATCCTCTTGTTTGGTCTATCTCGCCCCGCTTCGATAAATTCTCTGCTCCCTTTCCTCTAGCACTTCTCTTCTCTCCTCTCCTTTCTTTACCCTCGCCATTTTTATCCCCATTTACTCTCTTCTATATCTTTCTCTCTCTTGCTCTTTCATCTTCTGTCTGTTTGTCTGCCTGTATGCCTGTGGTCTTTCTCTCTCTCTCTCTCTCTCTCTCTCTCTCTCTCTCTCTCTCTCTTTCCGTCTCTCCCTCTTTCTCTTTCTCCATTTCTATCAATATTTCCGTTTGCAGTCATTGTACACAAACCTCCTCCTTTCCATGTATATATTCGTCCGCACATATACATTTCTCTTATCAATATTCACTTCAAAAGCATACAAAGTTCAATTGATTTGATGTTCATTTCGATTCCATATACATGTACATCGTCAGATACATGTATAATATACAATGCTAACATGTATGGCCACATAAAACCACACATTAAAAAAGGGGTCGTCATACAGCTTTACAAGCTTGTTTTCATGTATAAGTCATTTCATATTTCTCTCAGTTAAATTAGTACTCTATATTGACCACTTATCTTTATGTTATTTATTATGCATTATTGATTGTTATTTTATCACACAAAAAACAAAAAAATTCTACTGTATTTTGATATGTAGCGTGAGAAATATGAAAACAAATGAAATGAAAATGAAATGAAATGTGCACTGCTTCAGCTGACGTCCTGATCATAAATAATATATTCATACAATAAACAGGTTTTATCACATGTCATTGATATAACCTCACTTTAATACAGCTAAATCAAATTGAAGTAACCTAAAGTAGACAAACCATTATTTTAAGTTCATAAAATCATCCAGATGTGACAAAGAAACAAATCAATTTATGAACATTTCAATTCATAGCCTCTCAACTCAAAGAAACTCAAAGTGCCGGTACCCTCAACATCTAGGTTAAGGATATCCACTTTGACCGTATTGTGTTATCCAGCGATCAGTTTACATTGCTGACATGTTTTTATGGTTGACTCGATGCCTATCATGGCAATATGGCTTACTCGTTTAACAAATGACATGGGGGGTGTTTAACAAAGACCCTGAGTTGAACTTATCTCTAAGTTGGACTTAACGGTTATGGGAAGCCGTTGGCGTCTATGAAAATACTTTGTAAAAGTTATTTTTAAAGGCATAAAATGTTGATTCAACTCATTCATATTCTCTATTATCAAGGAGTCAAATTTATAACAAGTCTAAAATATTCGTTTTTTATGCGTGGGACTGCAGCGAAGAAAGAATTATTATTTGTACGAGACATTTACAGTTTTGCATAATAATTATAGAAAGAGTGTGCGTTGTGTCTGAAATGTAAATTGCGTGCGAAGATTTTCGTCGCTTGAACATTATACCCCCTTCACATACACGGATTTTTCTTACGAGTCCTTACGGATCGCATAAATCCACGGATCTTTCACGGATCCTTACGATTTGGCCACTTTTACGACCGGTTTAAGAGTTATTACGAGCTGTTTGCGGTTTATTACGGATCATTACGAGTTATTACGATGTATTTACGGCAACAGTCCACGAGTTGTCACGGATAACTACGAGCAACTAACGTGTTAGTTACGACCTGTTTACGTGTTGTTACGAATAGTTACGAGTAAGTTACGAGTACTTACGAGTCCTTACAATTTTTAGCCAGAAAATAATAGCTGAAAATGAAGTGTTCGAATTTGCAGTTTTTATACCTTTCCCCAAATCGTACACAGTTCGTAAGCATACGTAACGTATACGTATCTTTTCGTGAAGTACTCGTAACTACACTTAAAATGCTCGTAATAACCCGTATCAATCCGTAAAGCCATCGTAAAATGACCCGAATAAAATCGTAAACAACACGTAAGCACACGTTACCATCCTTAAACTGCTCGCAATAATCCGTAAATAATCCGTAAACAAATCGTAAACTAACCATAACGAATCGTTACAAAAATCTGTTACGAGTCATTTACGGATTCTTGCGAGCAGTTTACGGATGGTGACGTGTTGTTGCGAGCGGTTTACGGATGGTAACGGATTGTTACGAGCTATTTACGAGCTATTTACGGACAAATCAATCCGTGGACAATCGTAAGAAGATTTTTGACATGTCAAAAAAATTGCCTTTCCTTTCACGGATCCTTAAGAGTGTCTACGAGTTGTTGCGAGTTGTGACGAGTTATTTACGGATACCAGCGAGTTATTTACGGATGCCTGCGATTGACTACGAGTTGGCGATCCGTAAGGACTCGTAAGAAAAATCCGTGTATGTGAAGGGGGTATAAAGAAGAGCGATACCAGTAGAATTCAGCCTCATAATACCATTATACTGTTAATTGTTTGTTTGCGTGTATATCTGTGACAGACAGACAACATGATCTCCGCAATATGGCATTATATGATTGTTATCAGCCGCGGTAGCGGTGAGCTGCTTTCTTTTATTTTAGTTGATGTTGTTTTATTTTTTTTAATTTTATCTTATTTTACTTATTTTTTTTTTGTTTTAATTTCATTTTATGCTTTCCGTCAGTTGTTTTTTCGTTGATGAAACAATGTTTTTACTCATTTATTCAAAACATTTGTTGTGGTACTTGGCATAAGTGTATCATACATTATGTGCATTCTATGGAAATAATATACAGCAAATTACGCCTGAAGGATAAACATATATACTTGTTTTTTATACTTGGCAAGGGAAATTATATAAATACACTAACAGAAACTATCCCGATGGATAGAGTACACTTAATCTTTCTAAAATCTCGTTTCCAAATTGGGTTATTAGATTTAAAAAACGGAGAACAAAGAGAATATACAAGGTACACATTTGGGAAGGGAGGGGGGGGGGGGGGGCAACCCCGTCTACCATGACAATTCGGTGATATTTTAGATATTTTACATGTAAGTGTGTACCACTATCAAGTAACAGAAACTCCACACTTTAATGTTACATGTCTAGGGACATGTTTAGGGACATGATTATGCCGTTGTAACATGTGAGAGCCCTTTACAAGAGGAATATTCTAAATACGAGAACGAGAATTGAGGTTTGAAATATGAAATAGTTCCATCAACGATACTGTCTTTATGTTTTGTTTCTTTCTCTCAAGCAATAATTTAAGCTCAAACGACCAAGTATTTACCCCTTCACTGTTTTAGATCGAAATCTATAATCCATAGCTGTTTTCACGACGATAAAATAATATAAATACTTTCGTTGTTCATCTCGGAGCACCCATAGCTCTTCTTTTTTAATTTAAATTAATTTTGAGGGCAGGGGACTCCATCTCACGCTCACAAGAAGACAGTAGCTAATTTTGGATCCCATGGAGGTATTTTGGGGCTCTCTCTTAATGGATGTTCTTGATAATTACAGTGACATGACCAGCTGAATTAGAATAGAGAGAATTTGAAGGGGATTAATAACACGGCACCGCAGGAGGCTGGTGTTTCTTACGTCACACATGGAGTTTCTCCGCTTTGCTGCTCCCTACCCAAGTGTGTAACGCGGACTACCAAGATGAGAAGAAGATGAAGAAATTGATGATGAAGAATAAGAAGGAGGAGGAGAAGAAGAAGAAGTAGGAGAAAGAGAAGAAGAAGAAGGAGAAGGAGAAGAAGAAGGAGAAGAAGGAGAAGAAGAAGAAGAAGAAGAAGAAGAAGGAGAAGAAGAAGAAGAAGAAATGGAAGAAGGAGAAACATCGTGCATTGCATTTGAAATTGATTTCGTGTTGGATATTGTCGGTGTGTATACGGCGCTATAAGGTTTGCGTTAGAGCGATTACAAAAAAGTCGTGAATGTCGTGTTGACGTGTGTCGTGTTTGGTGTGCAGGGCCCTTAACTGGCGTCATGATAAAAAGAAATTAAAACAAAAAACTAAAAATCCGCAAAAACTCAACGAGCCTTCATGTATGCATCAACCTTTTTCGGTGTTGCTTAACATGCATCTTTTTCAATGAACCACACAAATTAACATCAATGTAATTAATTTTACGACTTTTATGAACGAGTCAGATCGAGGAAGTGTTTTACCGCATATCAAGAAAACATCTCTTTTTGCATTATATGAGAAATTTATGCATAATGAAATTGCCTGTGAAAAGTAAGGGTATCCCAATCAAAGACCGAAACCAAGATATTTTCTGTTATTGATTTATCATGTAATCATACTCACAACATGTTGATGGTACCTTCCGATCATCTAAATCTTCCGATTGATCAAATATACATTTCACCTCATAGATATAAAAAGAGAGAGTGAAAAGGAGAGATGGATAAAGAGAGAGGGAACTTGAGAGAGAGAATAGGAGAGAGGGGGACAGAGAGAGAGAGAGAGAGAGAGAGAGAGAGAAAGAGAGAGAGAAAAAAGGGGGAAGTAGGAGGGTGTGTGGAAAAAATTGAGAATACTTCTACTGGCGTCTTCATACAATTACATAAACCAAAAGTAAAAGGAGAAAAGCCTTCTCCATTTCTGTAAGACGTTATCTGAGAGCAGACGGCGGATTATCATTAAAAGAATAAACCTTTATGATTTGAATGATTTAAAAATAGGCCTATATCCCTTTGACGTCAATAGGAAAAAAAATGAAATAATGACATAACACAAGTAGAGAGCAATGAATGCGAATAACCTTTTCAAATGAGAAGAGCCTCAGATATTTCTTGCATTCTGAAACTGAAGCAAGTTTTAGTGAAGTAATATTTTGTAATACATGGAGAGAGTGAGAGAGAGAGAGAAAGAAAGAAACAATGAAATAAGAGAGAGAGAGAGTGAGAGAGAGAGAGAGAGAGACTAAGTGTGTGTGTGTGAGAGAGAGAGAGAGAGAAGAAAGAAAGAGAGAGAGAGAGAGAGATAGAGAGAGAGAGTGTGTGTATTGCTGATTAATCGTGATAATAATGATGTATGATTGATTATCCTGAATATCACAAAAACACAAAAACAAAACAAATTCCAACAGGAACAACGACAAAAGGTATCCAGTATACACATAATCCATGCTTTGGGTTTCGTTGATGTATGCAGTAACTATCGAAATATTATTCACATTAACGAAAGAAACCCGATATAAATAGCGTCTGATAAGCATTAAGAGGTCACTTATGTTTCACCTTTCACATGTATTTGTTTTCTGTCATATATCAGGTTGTTTACGTATAATAACGGCATTCAAGACAATACTGCGATAAAAGGTCAATCGTTTAAATTGACAAGCCGTACTATCAAATGCATATCTGCGTCCTAATATCAAAAGAGCCCTAAAAAAAATGTATTGCTTTTGAATTCTGTCAACGAAACACAATTGTGCCAACCTTCACTTGTTAGCAATATCACAAACGAATTTCCCATGAAATTGAGAAATGAAATTTTGATGAAAAACGTTATTCTCGTCTGTAACTTTCAAGGGTTATGCTGTCTCCTGACGATACAGATTTGGCAGATTTTTCTCCGACCTTTTGCGGCGCACTTTTAGTCACATTTAATCTTATGACGCATGCATTT
This sequence comes from Strongylocentrotus droebachiensis, assembly GCA_035222895.1. Classification (NCBI taxonomy): domain Eukaryota; kingdom Metazoa; phylum Echinodermata; class Echinoidea; order Camarodonta; family Strongylocentrotidae; genus Strongylocentrotus; species Strongylocentrotus droebachiensis. Next base: position 30,864 of record JAVYIG010010595.1, on the reverse strand, counting down.
AATCTTGGAATTCTATTTTTTGAGTGTTTGTTCGTTTTGTGGCCGCGAGAATGATTGTTTTATAGGGTGATTGTTTTTGTTGGGATCTAAAAATAGCGCAATTATGTGGACGATTTTTACCCCTTGATTTAAGATTGAAATCAAGGCGATTTAACGGTTAAATGGATTTCAGATATATACTTTAGTCATGAGAGTATTGGGGGAAACCTAACGCACTTTTGTACAATCTCCTTTTTACTGTTGACAAATACCAAGAGGATAGCAAATACGTAGATCAAATTTATGCAGCTGTTTATAGGTCTATTCAACATATCATTCAAATAAAAATAAAATAGGTTCCATGAAATGCGCATCAAGCATTATTGAAAATGCGTTTAAAACACATATTGGGAAATCATCAACATACAAATTATCTTCGGATAGTGTAATGTGCTATGGGCAATTGTCTTTTTTTTTAAAATCTACATTTTAGTTCTCCTTTTACCCCGTAACAGTCACGAATAAAAGCACAAAAAGATATGAAGAGTTAATGATTACAAGCTTTATTGATATAGAATAAAGAACATATAAGCATACAGTCGCTTCGATTACTCGAAGAGTCAGTGACCTCTATGATTGCTGTGATGTCATTCACAAGATATTTTTGTTCTAATTAATTCTTATTCTAATTAACAATAAATCCTACGCACCAAAGGCTTGTTAAAAATATTCACTCATCACGCGTCCTTCTTTAAAATGTTATCAATCTGTTCTTCATTTTGATGATTCCTTCTAACCTTTTTCGTAGCTCTAATGCATGTGGATCAGGCCCGTAGCCAGAGTTTGATGTTGTTGTTGTTGTTGTTGTGTGTTTGTTTGTTTGTTGTTGTTGTTTTTTTTTTGGGGGGGGGGGGGCACATACATGACTTGTAATCGATCGACGTCCTGGGGATGGAGCAATCTATTCATAGTATTACTTCATATAGGATTATACAAAATAACTAGAAAGCTCACAAATATTTATAACCTTTACATGAACTCATTCTTATTAAATGCTATTTTCTTTCAGGTAGATGCACCTTCTCTGCCCTTTACATCGTTTACTGCAACTATTATGATTACATCAGACGATTCTTTTATATCACGTGACTGAATGTGGCGTCACAAAAAGCGGGGGAAATATCAAACGAAGTCGCCTTTTCTTTGAAATACGTTTTCTTTGGCTAGCACAACAGTCCGGTAAGTTTCTGAATCTTTTGAAATCCAAAGCTCGATCAACATTCTTACCAGCATTGCAACACTGACGATAACACAGATCTGCCTTGGAAATATTTGCCTTGACTAATGAGAAGTGCATGTGAATTATTTATCGTGCTTTCATTTTCTGGACCCGCAATTCCCCCATCCATTCGGGCATATAATTGCATAATGACGCAAATAAAGCGCTTGACTTCAAAACGATGATGAACAAACATAATGCACATTATTCATGTTGAATGTCGATTTACCCTTGTGTTTTTGTATCGCGATCTTTTTGTTTATTTGCGGCTTTCTGCTGTTTCAATGTATATTGTTTGAGTGTGTGAGGTTGAGGGTGCGCGCGCGCGTGTGTGTATTTGTGTGTTGCCTGAAAAGTAAAATTTGCTACGTTTATCCGTCTTTAATGGGAGTATCGAACTTGCATAAATGATTCAACCAAAAGGATTTCTTAGAATTATCCGGGAAAAAAATAATGTCACACCTTCTCATTTTCACGATATTTGGCAAAAAGTATTATAGGATGAACTGCTGAATAATCAGGATAATTAGAAAACTCATATTCATTGTGTTCATGAACTTCTTCGGTGAAATGATGACGTATTTCTCATTTTTCAAGCTACACACTAAGAAAAAATGGTGCAACTATGCACCTTTAGGGGTTCAAACCTATGCAACAATAGCGGCACCTTTAGGGGTTAAATCCTGCACCCTTTTTAAAGGTGCAATCCTGCACCCTTTAAAAGGGTGCCAGATTGAACCTTTTAGGGGACATGTTAGAACTCATTATGGTTCAATCCTGCACCTTTAGGGGTGCAAACCGATGCAACAATAGCAGCACCTTTAGGGGTTAAATCCTGCACCCTTTAAGGAGGGTGCCAGATTGCACCTTTTAGGAGACATGTTAGTACCCTTAATGGTTCAATCCTGCTCCTTTAGGGGTACAAACCGATACAATAGCAGCACCTTTAGGGGTTCAGTCCTGCACCCTTTAAAAGGTGCAATCCTTCTTCCATACTCGAAGAATACTCGTTATATTTGCTCGTACACAAATACATATTAAACATGCATGTTGTTTATTGGTTAGTAATCATATAATCAATTTATCTATTGCTAAAACGTGAATGTAATTGTAACATGATCAGATAAAATAATTTTGTTTAATGATTGCCGGTGGAAAATTCAAATCACAAAATTGATGTGCATTGTCATAATTTGTTTAACAAATCATGATAAATGTATTTTTATGTGAACACGTGTAAAGTAATCATGAATATGCATGCAATATGCAAACTTTTATTTTGCACCCTTTTTGGGCGATAGGGTTCATTTTTGTAGGAAGGGTGCAAAATCTTATTTTGCACCCTTTTTTAAACCCCTTTTCCTTCAAAAGAGTTCCTTTTTATGTAAAGGGTGCAAACTCTTATTATGCACCCTTTTTTCTTAGAGTGTACATCTATATTGTTCGAGAGAGAAATGGGGTATTAATACTGTAACGCTAGATCAGGTACATATATATACTCGTCCCAACCAAATGAAATGTATAATGGAAAAAAAAGGAGAAACATAAGATGCATGAAGGCAAAACAAGCGAGCTTCTTAGAAAGGAAATTTGATGACTCGATTTTCAGAGAGCTCATTATTATGCAGATTAATGGCGCCGCCACGTTTGTTCACATTTTCGTCAAACATTGAGAAAAGGTATAGCTTAATTATCATTACGATGAGAAGGGACTGTACGTGAATAAAATTATGGAGGAGGATTTCCTGAATTTCCATCAAAAAGTCATTTTCTATCTGTCAGTATTCAATCATTATTTTGTTATCAGGAAGTCTAGATTCTCGAGTTTATGGCCGAAAAAAGAGGACATGCATATCAATGAAGGGAAGGAGTTTGTGAGGAAGCTAAAAATGCAAAATTTTCACTTGAAATTGGGATGTCGATTTTCAGTATGCATGTTGCAATGAATTGCTATTACAAGATGTTCGACTATTCCAACTCAAAGGAATGATAAAAAATACAAAAATATTCGTAAAACAGGAGTGTAGTCGAATTCAACAGTATAGCAAATATTTATAGCGTCAAAGAGAATATAATAGAGAATGAGGGCTTCTCTTCAGATTATATGATTTTTTTATCGTAAAGTGGAGTTCTTGAGTTTGATAGACGGTGTTTTACTTGCGAATTTAAAGAAAATCGAGTCATTTAAAGAGAATGAAAGAAGGAAAGACTTCTCAGCTCGTTAAATTTTCTACCATCGAATATACAGTCAGGCTATATCAAATGATACAAACAAACGGGGAGGGGAGGGGAAGGGGAGGGGGGAGGGGAGGGGGAGGGGGAGGGGATATACACATCACGATGAATCACTCTAAATAAGACCAATTATTCCATGAAGCCCCTTGCACGCAAATAATTATTCAAAATATTTGTTTTTTTAAAGGGGGAGGAATACAACAAATCAAAATCGATCACTCTCGTATATATTTGAGATTACGTATGACATCGTTCTAGATCAGATTCGATTTATTTTCATGAATCGAAAAAAATACTTCAATGAATAATTATGCTTTCTGATTATTTTGTCATATCACGTTTTAGATATAAGCCTTCGGATGCTACAATACTTATGAAAGGAGGGAGGTTCTTGTTTTCTAAAGCTAACGGTATAGTCAGGATAGTCGTTATATTTTTTTTATTTCTCGAAAAATAGATTTGTTCGACGAAATATCCATTTAGAGTGACTAATCATTTGCCTTAGATATTGAAATATTGTGTATTATTATTATTGGCGATATTTTCAGAAAAATTAAAGACATTAAGACAATTTTTTTTTCAAGCATCACACGATTATATTTAAACCTGAAACTTTCTGAAATTATTAAATTTCATGTAAAATTGTAAAATCCATTCTTGTACGATACCACTACCTCAGAACACAAACAACGAATGCGATACGAAACATGGCCGTCTGCATACAAGCAATGTGAATATACGACATTATATTATGTCTATGTGTGCAGTAGCGAGGACCGAAATATTGAAGGGGCATTCATGCGGGGAGGGGGGGGGGGGGGGTAGTCGGCCTTACTGGATGGACATAGGTTTATGAAATACGTAAGAGTAAGGACATCGAGTGAGGGGAGGTGTCGAATAGTCTTGGTATATTTCATTTCCCCTTCCCCTCGCCCTTTTCCGTATTGTTTCCGTTCTTTTTATCTTGTCGTCATTCGATGGGGGAGCAGAAAAGTGCCCCTCCCCCTCACAACTTCGCCACTTCATCTACGTAAAACATAGGAAGAAGGTATCTATTGCGACGAGCTATTCTACCTTTATTAAAAGCACCATCTTTAAATTGCTGTGTTATGCTTCCGTCTACACGTACGCAAAGCATCACCGCATGTAAGCTCTCCTCATAGAACAACACAAATATCATTAACTATTTTTAGCCACCATTATCATCGAAGACTATTTTTGTATCACTTTTGCATCATGGAAATGGAATGCCTAAATATTCGAACTCCTTACTACTTACAAATGCTGCCAGTCACCCCCTCCCCTACGTACGTGAGAACGTTTTCTCTCGCACAGAGAAGTTGGCTCACGCTGAAGACATGAGTATTGGAGTTAATCATTAATGACAGTGGGATATGTCCTAGATATTTCACTCATTGGTGTTGTCGAAATTAATTTCGTAAAAGGATAATCGAGTTAATGATGCTTCGAGGAAATGTCCAAAACAGTACTTGGGTTAAATTGGTCAATGACACCATTTATCTGTATTCCTCGTACCCTCTTCTCTCTCTCTCTCTCTCTCTCTCTCTCTATCTCTCTCTCTCTCTCTCTCTCTCTCTCTCTTTCTCTCCCCTCCTTTCTTCCCTCCCCTCTTCCTTATTACGATGTTATGATTATTGGGGCACTTATAGTATTAAGTCCTGCCGCCTTTCGTCCTGTTCTAAGACTGCACATCTTCTACAAACGTATCACTTTTAGGTCGCACTATTTTCTTTTAGAGAGAGAGAGAGAGGGCGAGAGAGGGAGAGAGAGAGAGAGAGAGAGAGGGAGGGAGAGAGAGAGAGAGAGGGAGAGAGAGCGAGAGAGAGAGAGAGAGAGTTGCGAGTCTGTCTAATTCCCTATCCCGATGATCGATTTTCTTGAAACATGTTGAAAACGATAGACTGATCAAGCTCACGAGTTTGAGACCGGTTTAAAGGATCTATCCCCGTCTAACAGGAGCCACATGACAAATGAGGATCCAATTTAAACAACCCTCGTTGGTTACAATCCGGCTTTTATTGGTTGAAAATAAGATGGGGGTGGTAGACTGGATTGTGTTCCCATCTCACGAATGATAAAAGTGCACGCATGCCGCTCGGCGAAAACTGAGAAGTTGTCGTACGTGCATCATGAAAGAAAATGAAATGTAGTGTGCCCTGTTTTTCGATATGATCCGTTTACCTACTGCAAAACGAGATTATTTTTAACAGTAACCCCCCCCCCCCCTCCCTCCACCATGAGCCCTTCATTTTGCCTGAATTGTGCCAAATGTGGGGATAGAGAACGTTGTAACCAAATGACACGGTTGTCATGACGACACAGGAAAAGCGGTATCCTCTGATCTCCGCCTTCACAAGCAAATTATGTCGTCTTTAATCATCGTAAAATGGACAACAAGATAGAATGGTGGACATGATAAGAGAAGGGGGAGACAAGAAGGGGAGGAGAGAGAGGGCGAGACGTCAGAGAGAGAAAGAAAGGAAGAAAGAAGGAGAGTGAAAAGAGAGAGAAGGGGAGGGGGAGGGGAGAGAAAGGCTCAAAGAGTGTCTTTACTAACAAAGATGAACATATGCATTTGATCAGCGCCTAATTTATCCTCGGTAATATCCTCACAAATTGCCGTTGAAGAGGGCCGGGTTGGTGGTTGAAGCCGATGGCGAGAAGCAACTCGGTGGCTGAGCGAAGATGAATTGGTCGGTTCCAAGGACCATGGATGCTACGTCGTTAAGCAAAGAGTACACCCAGGGATAAATCTTGGACTCGATGAGAGGAAGGCGGAGGAGTCTCCATCACGAGGGACATGATGTTTGACTGTGATGGAAGAATATTGCCCCCCTCCAGAGATTCCCATCAATTCTAACCCTCAATCTGGTTCGTGCAGGGGTGGATAATTCTATCCGACGGGGGGGATGTATTGCGTTGTACACGTGCGGAGACTGCATCATCTTGCGGTGGCGAAATTCTACTCCACCAAAAGGCTGTAAAAATGTATTGGGAAAAGGAGGATTTTTAGGAGAAAGGTAGGTGTTGATTGGGGGTGGGGGGGGGGGAGAGATGCCCGGAAATACAAAATTAGTCATTGCTAACAAAGGAGATAGGATAGACCCCCCCCCCCCAAAAAAAAAAAAAAAAAAAAAAAAAAAAAGTAATACGCATAGGAGTATATTTTACAGATGAGGAATAAGCTAACGAAATTCACAGTCTCCTTTATTTTGAACGTTCGTGTACATTGATTTTAGGCAAATGAGGGGGGAAATGACGATATAAAATGATGGAGAGAAAGAGAGAGGGGAGCAAAAGAGAAAGAGACATAGGGAGAGGAAGAGAAGGCGTGAGGAGGAGGAGAGGAGAGGAGAGAGAGAGAGAGAGAGAGAGAAAGAGAGAGAGAGAGAGAGAGAGAGAGAGAGAGAGGGGAGAGAGAGAGAGAGAGAGAGAGAGAGAGAGAGAGAGAGAGAGCAAAACACCACATTTCAATTGATATCGTGCGACTGTATTACTTTTTACTAATATATGAACACGTGCGTTAGTAGCTAGAAATTGCGGGGATCAACAAACCCTTTTTCTTCTTTTCAGCTGATCAAGAATGAATTATTAATAGCATCTAATTTGACACCTGAGAGATCCGAAAATGCCAAAGTTCAGAGTGGTCATCCAAAACAGAAAACAGAGACCTTTTACAAAAAATCCTTATAGGTGACGGATCCTGCACACCTTCGACGTGTTTCCACCACGATCTTCATTCAAGATAAAGTATCGCATTATAATATGTGTGGAAGTGATTGGGAGAGGTAACCGATCATGTAGCCTATAGGTATTGGTGTATACTGCGAGGTTTTCGAATCATCAAAAGGATAAGAAATTGGCCCAGTCTTGCTAAAAGTCACATGCACTATACACGGAACTGTGTATATGGGACTACACAGACAAGTCGCATGTCCCACACTAACATAAAAAAGAATGAAAACAATTATTAATTTTTCGCCTTTCCCCAGAAATAAAGCTTCTCTTTAAATCACATTAACTGCTTGCAAGGCTTAGCCATGACGACGTCATGTAGCATCTTGTTAAGTGCAACTAGAACCAGCCAAAAAAAAAAAAATATATATATATATATATATTATATAATAATAATAATATTAATAGATAAAATACAAAGACAAAGAAAAAATACCGTATACGTCAACGAAAAATACACAAAATACAACAAAGACAATTACAAAAATATGTCTGAACAACACAAGCAAAATATACAATTTCATAATGCTTTAATTTCATGGTTGACTATTACAATTGTCTTACAGTGACAACAACAAAATTACTGAAAGTGAGTAAAAATATCCATTCATTCTCATTACTAAATTGGCTATACTGTATTTTCCAACCATGTAGGCGTACGTGATTATATTTGTTGACGATCACGCACTCTTTGCCTCTTTTGTTTTACTGAATCTTTTTTTGTTCTGTTCAGACGAAAGGATAGGTGAGAGGGGAAAAGAGTAGGCGAATGAAAGAGACAGAAAACAAACTGGAATGCTATAATTGAGGGGAAAATGAGAGATTGAAACATAATATGGCGTATTGCTCTTGTCCTAGCCATCAGCTACTCCGAGTGGATTTCCCTATCGTCCTGCAAAAACAAAATAGCATAATCATAAAAGTGACTTTGAAAAAAAATGCTTTAAATTTATCGAGACTCGCTCAAAAACTCGGTCTTATTTGCCATCTCCTATATAATATGGTGGCCCTCTGCTTGGTAATTTAAGACGTAAAGAGCGCGCCAACGATCCGAACCAGTGACTTGGACGCTCTTATGAAGCCATTTATTACATGCCTGTTTTGTCCAATCTTCCCCAAACCACGAAGAGATACTATCAGATGATGTCACGTTATTAGCTCCCTTTAAAGACAGAGTTGATCATTGGTCATGTGATTACATGGTGAAAGAAAAAGTCTGGAAATGATTGGGAATGGTTGATTGTGTAGTACGTAAGAATTGAGGTAAATTTTGCGGGTTTGAAATAATAAAAATGATCCCTTAAGTTGGAGTCGATTTTGCTGGAAATCACACAAGCGGAACACAAAAATAGGTTTATGGGACAACACGCATGTGAAAATTTGGTTCAAACGTTTCAGCTTTTCCACATCTCGAAGAAGAGGGCATTTGAAAAGCATTTCCTTTTTTTAAGGGAAAATTTTGAATTACAATGTTCTTCAAAATGACGTAAAAGAACAAGAAGCCTCGTAAATACTGTTGGCCATTTAACTCAATCTTTTTAATCTCCACGCGTGTATATAGGACGCAGTCAGCAAAACTGCTCATAAAATGGTGGAATTATTGGTTTACACATCATAATCACGTCGTAATGAGAAAACAGGTTGGGTCAAAGTTATTTTAGATATCAAGAGCATGATGTTTCGATTATATTAGAGAATAATAACTGATCCAGGCTAAATATTGATTTTGAAATAAACAGGTTTTTAAATATCCAGTAAACGCATATTTTAATTTTCTCATGAAGTTCACATTTTAGCAATACGAGAGCTTCCAATTGATAGAAGTTTTAAACCTATCGATAATATTTGTTTTTTCCTTTCAGGAAACTTGCGGAAAAGTTTGGTACATAAACCGTTGTATAACACATACGTAAACCCCAAACAAACATACAACATACTGGTGACGTTCATATAGCGTTCCGAGATTTGTATAGAACGTTTTTCTCATTTAATAATGTTCTCGTCTCGACAAAATGAACGCAGACAGATACTATCAGATGGTGTCGGGTTATCACCTTTCTTTTATCTTCACTCGTGTTGAGCATAGAAATGGTGTATTGATCGGTTAGCACATCATCGGCACATCGTCACATCATCACGAGAAACGAGGTGGGGTCAAAGATGTGTCAGAAATATCAAAATCAATGTAATTTTGTGCTTTTGTGATTCTACCAGAGAATAATTACGAAGAGAAGATTGGGGAATTTGTTTTCCCGCAAAATTTATTTGCCAATCATGATCATGAAAAAAGAAATAATTTTTGCAGAAATGAATTGCTGTTTATTCAGTATAGTCAAATCAAATTCCAAGAAATCCATTTAAAAAATATATAGTGTTGTTTGCACGATAGCACTGATGAAAAATAACCGAATAACAGAATACGTCTCACAGCACCAAGTCTTTATTTAAGCATTAAAAAAGGGAGTTCTATAAATACAACCCCCCTCCCAATGTCATTAGATTAAGACATTTATACAGAAGATGAACGAATGCAGATAACCTCCTGTAATAAAAGAAGAACTACAAAACAAAAAAATACATAAACGTACACATGTACAAAACAAACAAACAAACAATCAGTAAGACAACATTAACCCTATGTTACATCGTAGTGAGATATGAACCTGTTCCTTAATACGTCCTTTTTCTCCAACAACCGCTAATAACAACTACTTATTTCGCCTCTGGTGATATCCAAAAGTGGGAGAGAACTCTCCGAGGACAAAGCAATAAAGGTTCACTCAAACAGTCTGATAGAAGGGTTCATTCGTCTGTTTTCGAGTCCAGATGATCGTTTAATCTCCCCATGCTGTGTCTTCATTCGCTTCGTATTAACACTGATGAGAGCACAGTCTCTACGGTCTATGCGCACGCCTCCCACATGGCCTGCATGTCGGCACCTTATGCTCTTCTGTGCTGACCATGGTCCTGCCTGTAGTAGGTCCATGTGCTGACCAAGCTAGAGCTGACCATTCGAGCATGACAGGTCCCTTTATAGGTCACTTTTAAGGGGTTAAATTAAGATATGGAAACAAAATTTACAGAGTCACAGCGAATTTTAACAGTGAAGGAGAATGACTTAAAATCGTTATGATGATGTTAATAATAATAAGTTCATTTTTGTTTGTTTTATTTGCATATTTGCTTATTTTTTGTTTTGTTCAGGTGGTCTATAAACTTAGCCGAATGTTATTTACCAGGCATGGTCACGGAGAAAACTTTTATTCTGAAACTGATGTGGTGGAAGTGAACAATAATTAAAAATTCATCTCATACGGTTTAGACGCCGGCACACGAATTGGAAAGAAAAGATTGGCATACGAAGGTTTTTATTTTGTGTAACTTGTCTCTTTGCATTTATTTCTACCATTATGTGCATCGTGTGTGTGTGACTGTCCAACCGAACCACAAGGTTTTCTGTCGAAAGCATTGATGAACATTTTGTTTACGCTGCCCAGCCTCTCTGCCTAATCACCGTGATCACAATGAAATATATTCTGTGTGACCTTATCAAGATTTGAATGCACTGCCTGGAAGCATTTTAATTTTGGGATGGTGGTAAAAATTACTGAAATGAGACCGCGGCTGATATCTTTACCCACTGTTCTCGAACAGCAAGATCTTCGAAGATCCCCTCTTTCTGCCTAGCTACCCACATGAAACCCAAGATCACTGAAGTCAAATTGGCTACGTCGCTTCCAGGCTCGTCCGAGATCATTGTTAGAGATTGTACCCGTTTCGGTGACAGGTTGTTTGTGATCAGGCGTGTAAACCCGCCGTTGATTAGGTGGATAATGAGAGTAACATATTGTGCTTCGTTTAATAAAAGGTCGCACCACCGAGGGCCAAGGTTGATTATGGTGACAATGGAACATTCATATCTTCAAGATTACTTGAAGATTTTGAATATAAAATGTCAAATTTAAACTAAAACCTTGGAACTGGCCTATCGCTGAAATCAAACGATAAAATGTTCAATTCAATGTTAAATATAACTTCATGAACATCATGAACATCAATAAAAAGCATAGTGTTAAGACAGAAGAATGCGTAAGATCCCGTTGAGAAAAGCGATGTCGGTTTCACGTGAATGATTTATAATGTTATGGTTATTCTCTCTCCTGAATAGGCCTTTTTCGTAATGTAACCAAATTGAATACATAAGTCTTTGTAAAGTGCCTCAATACAAAGTATTTCATTCACCTGATAAGAATAATAGTATTTCAATAGTCAGAATGCAAACTGCATATATTAAGTGTTGCTAGGTAGGTCAAGTCATAATGTTTGTCCTACCTGGCAACAACTTATATACGCAGTTCGAATTATGTCTATTAAAATACTATTATTCTTATCAATTAAATGAAATCATTTGTATTAAAGCACTGCACAAAGACGCATGCATTAAATTTGGTTACGTTACGAAAATGGCCTATTGAATGCATTTAGCGTAATGATGCGGGTATTGATGTCTGACATATTGTATATTTCATCGTGTTCTCTCAGACATTTCACTCATATTAATATTCATAATAATCTTATCAATTATTATCCATCATAAAAGGAGGATCAATACAATACATGTAAGTCAATTATCATATTCTATTTTATTTCTAGTGCATGTAATATAAAACACAATGAGATTTGCATCGCCATTATTCCTTTTGATAACCATCCCCTCAGCTCCCATCTTCCCACCCGCGACATCGAGCTAAATTCATTTCATCTCTTACGATTCGATTACCTTACTTTCCTTGTTGCATAGACCTTGGTAATGGATGCCCATTCTCTACGCTTAATGCGTTTTATGATCTACTTTGTCAAACGTTTCTAAATTCAAATCGCTTTGTCGATTTCTTTTTCTCACTTCGCCTCTTGACGTAAACATGATAACGATACGTAGGGTATATTATAATGATCGTCTGATGAGAGGTAGAATGGTGCTAACTCAGGGCGCGTTCATGCTTGATTTTGAAGGTAGAATGAGCGATCTGAAACGCTCATCGTAAACGCTCATCGTGATCGCAGTTCCACGGTGTAGCTGTTCATGCTTACTTCTCTGGCTCATCCAGGCAATTCTCCTTGTGTGGCATTGTGTGACCTTCACTGTGCATGCTACGTAGACCCACTAGAGGTCAGTGCGTTGACCCCATTTAAACTTTTTGTGAGTTTACGATCGGCGTTCGTGATCGCCGTTTTTCGGTGATTCTACAAAAGTGAGCATGAACGCAAGCGTGTTTTAAACTAAACACGTAACAGATGCCTGATTCTGGCCGTCAAAATCAAGCATGAACGCGCCCTCATACCGTTTAACCCACATTTAACGCCGTTCTGGCTCTTAGCAGATGATGATATTCGAAGGATGATTATTCCTGTCCATGATATTCTTAAACAGGTTCAGTGATATTATAAGAAGGATATATCGAGGGAATGGAATTACAGCCCTTATGAGGGTATCACAGGTCATTACGGAGAGGCTCGCTCAGTGCATGCTATTATGAGAAAAGAAGGTAATAAATGACGTCTGAGAGAGGTTTAAAGAGGGATACTATCACCGGGATGAGTTAGTTTGGAGGAGGGATGGATGGAGGGGGAGGGAAATCGAGAATGAGCATTTTACGAGATGGTGAGATGGTGAGATGGAGATTGGTAGACGAAACGAGGTGGATGTTACCATCGTAACACCATCGTAAGAACTAGTGGGTAAAAATGGAGGCGGGCGGGAGATGGACAACGAAAAGGAAAGGCAGAACGTAATGAAGGAACAACATGAAAAGAGCAGTACAGATACATCAAATGAAAGTATTAATTGTAAAGATTTTGAGAGATAAAAAGAGAAAACCATCATGAAAACCATTATGAAAGGAATAAAGATTGACCCTCTACAAAAGAAGACCCCCTACAAAATAAGATGGATACATTGTTTACATGTCTATCGAGATATATAATAATCTAAATTTGTAGATAAAGAAAGATGTATTCAGAGAGAGAGAGAGAGAGAGAGAGAGAGATGACAGACAGACAGGCATAGACAGACATACAGAGAGTCAGATACGTACTTGAGAATGGCATTGTAGCATAATGAAGCGATAACAAATAAATGAGTACCAGGGGGACACATTCAATTCGTCTCAAGAGTTACATCTCGAGACAAGACTCTAAGAACCCAATGAAGTGCATCGTGATTATGCACAAGGCAATTCTCATTTAATTTCAGAATGCCTACGCCCTTAATATCAAGTTCTTATTGTCATAATTTATTATCATATTTTTGGGAACGCGTTGAATATACATGAGATGCAATGAAAACAAAGTAGATGCCGGGCGTAGGTTCAACAGTGTAATGATAATAATAATAAAAACGGTGCTTATGAAGCGCCTACAACCGAAGTCTCTAAGCGCTATAACAAATAAAATACATTGATAAACAATTACATATTAAACAAAACAACCACAAAATGCAAATAAACCCACAAATAAGCCTACAAATTGCAAATTACATATTTCAATACATATGGGGGCAAGTGAACACATTAGTTTATGTTTTTTTTTATGTGTGTATATACCGAGCACCACTCCACCCCATCTTACGCACCTGCTGTAAGATAAAGGTCTTTTCTTTACCCATACATACAGTGGCAGAACGGAGGGGGAGGGGGGGGGGGGGGGTTGACAACAAACCTGCTTTTAGAATTGTGACAACCCCCCTCCCCGGCTTCAATCTACGTAAGCATAATTTTATCGTGAATTTCTTTTTTTTCTTCTTCCCATCACGAATAAGTTTGCTTCTTCTACTTCTTATGGATACGCAAGCCGAATGAAATTTGAATGCTTTTTAAACCATCGCAGTACAGAAATCGTAATATTTGAATCGTAATATTTTCAAGTCATGTTGACAGAATGATGAAGAAAACATCCTCAGCACGCCTGATGAGCACAGACTATTACCTCCCGGTCCGGTTCAGTTCTTATCTTTGTTTTCTCTTGGCTGCATTTAAATTGGGATGAGAAAGAATCGAACCCATTCCATCTGTTATAGGTAGTTCTGTTTGGTTATACCGTTTGACGTCGAAATCTAACAGTGTTGAACCAGCCAATTCCGAATGGAATAAGAAGAGTGACCTCAACATAAATTTAATTTCCTTTAACTGCTCAATAAAATAGACCATCAAATAAACAATATCCATGCATGTTAATTGTTTGCGGTGTGAATGATTTTAAATGAAAAGCGTCAGTCGCGATACCTGCATGAAGTAATCACGAAACACTGACATTTTGTAATGCCCATTTAAATCTATTTTAATTTTCGATGTTTGAAACATTATTACAATTGATTTACATCAACTACAAATTATTTCTATTCATATATTTGATTACATAATATATCAAGAAGAGTATGTACGGAAGTATGTACATACTGTCTTACATAATCAGACTACTTGTCCAGACAACATCGTTTCCGCTTTCTTTTGTTAGCGTTGCCAATTTAGTCGAAAAGGTCACGCATCTTCTACACACTCGGTAAATAAATTTCGTTGAGCTTGGTTAGAAGCCGTATTAATAATCTCGTTCAAACAAAAAGCCTGAGCTAACGCGATGATTGTTACCATCTCATCCAATGTTATTAGATAGATAATCAGTTCGACAAATATTGATAGGATGTCAATAAAATTATCTCTAGCGCACGGCCCACATAGATACAGACGTGTGCCAAACGGTATCGGTCGTTGGTTCGTGGCCATAGAGGTAGATTAAGTTAAAACTGGCTTAATTTTGTTTCTCTGATTTATGGATGGCTGTGCTAACTTTCAGGAATAACTATAACTCTGTAACAAAATGATTGACAGATAATAAATGAAGTCATGAAAACACGATCGCTGTGACTTTCGAGAAATCAACGTAGGGCGATTTCGCAACCACTGTTTTATTGCATTTATAAATCATGCTCTGAGTATGTAATATGTCATTGTAGTGTTCACCTTGGGCCTTTATCAATTGGTGACGCACAAGGCTATTGAAATGGCCTATTTGTTGATTTTTGGAAAGTCTCTGCAATCGTGTATGAAATTAAAAATATCAAAGGATATATATGATTTCCGTTTGTTCTTCCATTTGCAGAATTATCGGAATGAAGAGACGATGTTTAAACCGGGACTAAAGTTAGTACGCTTTTATCAAAATTGGTCATTATCTTTTTATTTCAGGGTCGGATACAACTCTTATTTTCACTTCTTAAGTTATGTCATTTATCAGTTATGAAATCATTAAAAATAAATCTAAGAATGAATAAATAGGAAATGTTTCAGATTCTTTTTATAGGCATATGCCTTTAATTTGAATTGGAATGGATAGTTTAAATCAGTCGAAAATCCAGTAAATCCATGGCAGGCATACGTAATATCATATTTCATGCATTTAAATTTACAATTATGGATTTACATTTATGACTCACACTTTCTCCCACACATCCCCACACCCAAACACACAGACAGGACATACCATATAATAAGAGTGAGTTTTTGTTGGCTACTTTTATACGAATCTGTGGGGGAAGTTGAACTACACTTTCTAAAATCGTTGCACTTAACAAACCTCTTTGTTTCGTTCTGTTATTCCCCTTTTCTTTTCTATTTTTCGTCGGTTGTTGTTGCTAAAATCGCTTTCTCCAAATCCTCTGAAAGGCATCAGGAATCTATGGCTAGGAATACGAATCAACGCAATCCTATAATGCGCTTAGTGTTTTGGGATGCTTTTAGAAAATGGATTTGAGCGTTCTTGTCCATATAGATTTATGTCGACTTTACAATGTGTATTTTTTACTGAGAAACCTGACCCTCCCTCTAAATAGAAATTTAATTAGGATGACTATACATACATACATCTAGGAGATGAATCAGAAATATTTTAATATTAATTACCATGATTACGATTGGAATCAAATATAGAATTGTTGACAACGTGCGAGTTTAGTTGTTGTTGTTGTTGTTTTTGTTTTGCATTCACACAATGGCTGTGGACTGTGTACCACGACTATCTAAAGGAAACAACATCAACAACGACAAAACGCAAATAAAATGATTAATAAAAAAGAACTACACAAACATGTCGCATCAAAGACAATATATACAGAGTTTCAAATCATTATTTCGAGTTATGATTATTTTAGATACGGAGGCAATTGAAGAGAAATCCTGCTATTATACTAAAAAGAAAAAGAATAAAAAGCGCACAAAATAATGTCCTACTACCACTCTATGTACCTTTTTATATTTTAGAGTACAAATGTGTACT
Source organism: Strongylocentrotus droebachiensis (assembly GCA_035222895.1). Lineage (NCBI taxonomy): Eukaryota > Metazoa > Echinodermata > Echinoidea > Camarodonta > Strongylocentrotidae > Strongylocentrotus > Strongylocentrotus droebachiensis. Next base: position 14,288 of record JAVYIG010010595.1, on the reverse strand, counting down.
AACTGTCAATGTTGCAATAGCTTGAATGGACCGAACTATAATGCCTATTTATGATCTGTTCAGGTGGACGACTTGAATAGCTTTTACTGGACTTGGGAACATGACGATGCGTTGATTTGCATTGTGACGTCAACCTGGATTATTTTTAGACCAGAATGATAAAGAAATATCTGTGGATGTTTGCAAAAGGAGATATGGTATTGTTGTTCGTATAACAGACTGTTTGATACCCCTCTATTATCGACAGTGTTTGCAGTATCATAAATTAAAGGAATAGTTTATCATCGAGCCTATAGCGTTTAAGTAGGTTCCCTTTTCATTTCTGTATTTCATGATTTATAGAACATTACTATGATTCAGGATTATTTATTTCGATATATGTATAATCTGGAGAAATCTCAATGTTTTTTAAAGTGTATTAATGCTTTTTGCATGGAATATGAATAAAAGCAACCAATAAAAAAAATTAAAAAAAATCGAAAGTGGGTCGGATAAACCACAGCCAAAGTATAGTACATTGATTTATTAGACGATTTATTAATCAGACACAAAAGTGCAGGTAGATTATTGCTGGGGTAGAATTTCTTTTTCTTCGTGGCCAAGCAGTTCGTAAGAAAATAGCATTAGATTTCTAACACTCATAGTCAATTAATAAGTATCTGGTCGTTGAATAATTTGTAGAAATGTGACATGTACATCGGTAGAAACGTAATTACATGCACATGATTTAGAAATGCTTTATTTAACGTCGACAAGAATCAGAGTAATACGCAACACATGAAAGTAATTACCTTGCGCGAAAATAAGCGTTTGTTTCCCCACGTATTATTTTTGTAAATCCTTTAAACAAGACAGCGAATCTACCGTTGCCATATCCACATTCTTAAAGGGATAGTTGAGTTCTGTTTTCATACCGCAAATGCGTTCAAAGTGCATGGTTATTGCTCTTATTCTTATCTATGACATTTCTAGTGCACATTTGGAACCTAAAATTGCTATGAAGGTAATTTAGACCCCAAAATGTGTGAAATTTAGCCAATACGAGCATACCAATTCAGCTCCACTTTAACAAAAACACGGTGCCCGTTAATTAATTATGTAATTAAAAACAACAATTCATGGGCCGGCTGGTTGTGCGCAATATAAGCAACAAGAAAGTGTCAACGAAAAATCCAACATCGGCATTGGCTGAAATAGGACGTAAAAGCCGTTATTCCATTTTTTCAACGTTTTTTTTCAAATTTTTCAGAATATCTAATATTTGTGGTGGTATATACACAAGTATTGGAAATCGTTATATTTCAGCCGTCTCTGAACCGATTTTGATCAAACAAAGATGATTTTGTCATTTAAATATTATGTTATTTCAAATTTGACACTCAGTTTTTCATTATCTCACAAAAAAATATTTTGTGTAGCGCCCTCTGCAACAGAACTCAAATATCCCTTTAACAGGAACAAACAACATAATTTTCTGTATTTTTTCGTACTACTATATTAGAAGATGCGATGTTCAAACGATGTTAATTTTCGTGAGATAGAGAACCCATGGTATAGGATGATGACAATGATTGATCTATTTTATAATATTCTTTAATCATCCGTACAGTCTCATTTCCATGCGATCCCACTATATACCAATGAGACACCCATACGGCGAAGTAATACCTTGTCCCACGGGTTCCTTTAGGCGTTGGTAATCCCACCATGTTGGTCAGATGCATTGCGGTCAAAGAGAGAATTCTAATACCTTGGCAAACGTACTGGTGGCCGGGTCCTCTCTAAATCGCCACTGGCTATATCAAGGTGTTTTCGTGAACATGACGAGGTTCTCTTGCATTTTTAGCTCTGGACGTGATCAAGAAAATGTGATTTTTTTTTAAAATTCCTGCATGTGGTAAAATTATGCCCATCAACATCATGCACGGTGAAGTGAAGGAAATAATCTGATTTTAGCAATAATATATTGTTCATTTAATAATATACCACACACTTTATTTAATCTATATAAGTTCATTGTGAAAATTATTTCTACCATTGTTATATATCGCTTTGTATTCTTGTTTGCTTTTGAAATACAACCTCCTGGTTGCAATAAATAAATATATAAATAACTATGTAAGTAGAAGGAAAACAAAATTCCATCAACAGAAAAGACGATTGCAGAGATAATGATATCAATACCCTTTTGTATATCCACATTGATTCATGTTGGGATTGTGTAATAATACGTAGCATATTCACATATTTCATCGGGTGAGGGAGATAGCGATTAAGCTTGCATTAGGTTGATTTTCGAAGGTCTTTGCAATCGCGTTGGTGTTATCTTATTCATCTTTTGGATATGCAACTGATGCATCTTTTTCTTGAATTCTGCTTCTAGAAAAAAACAAAAGAAAAACAAAAACAAAAACAAAAAAAGCGAAAATCTGTGGCAATATCAGGCACTATGAATACCTTATTACCAGGATTTTGGAGAAATCATCTTACATGGCAGTTTATATACCTTCTTTCCTAGAGAAATCCTGTTCCGATTTTGTCAACCGTTATGGTAATATTCGTACATTAAAATGGGTGATTGAAAAGGCGATTGAGATTGCCATAGGTTGATTTTTTGAATGTATTTGCTATCGCGTAAGTGTTATCTTATTCATCTTTTGGATATGCAACTAATGCTTCATTTTCTTCAATTCTGCTACTAGATGGAAGAGTCATACAACAAAAGACAATATGTGGCAATGACAGAAAATCTGGATAATTATCATTCACTCCTTTTTACAAGGATTTTCGAGATAATCTACTTAACGTTAAAGTTCAGTTCTGGTCATGCGATTCCATTGTGAAAGAGGAGGTGTGGAATGGATCAGAAAAAGTTGATAATGTAGCATGCAAGTATTGGTGTGTACTGCAAGGTTCTGGAGTCATCGAAATCACAATAAATTTGCCCAGTCTTGGTAAAGCTAGTAACAAGCACTGTACACAGAAAGCCGATGTATATGGGACTACACACAAAACGTCGGGGCTAATTACCTTGATTTCCTTCTCTTGTTATGATCATTACTCAGCCAGTATACATTTTCTACCAAAATTGTTTAGCAAATGATATTTATTTGTAATCTTGAACATTCAGTGTAAGTTTCGTTTGATTCTGTGAGAATTCATTTCTTTTTTTTAACCAGAACAAACTCAAGTTTAAGTCTAAGTCGTCTTAATATGATGACTTTAAAATTCATGTTCTGATTATGTAACATGCAATTGAACTGTTCACACACTTCGAACGTTGACGCACGATGTTACAGAATTAGAATTAGCCTTAGGTTGATATTTCTTCGGAACCCTTTGCCATCGTGATTTATTTAACATCCAACTTCAGAAGGAAAATATCTTGCAGCTGATTACAATTAACACGATAGCGACTACTTTCGTAACATCAACCTAGGGCAATATCAGTAGTCTTGTGCGTCGCCTATTGAAACGTGTGAACATGACAATGATGTTTTACGTAATGCGAACATGATTTCTAAGGGCTGATTTTTCGAAATTGGTCGCGACCGTGCTAATTATGGGTATATTGTTTCTCTGTTACTTAAATAAAATACTTATGCCTTAAAAGCAAGCACAAACGGGACGTGAACAGAGATCTACAAGAAGAACAACAAAGCGAAGACGCTAACACCATCTGGTGTGTTAACACTCGGCGAGGCGTGATCACAATCAAGTAACACAGTATCACAGTATTACGCAATATCATTACGCCATATTGTTCCATCGGCCAGCAGGAACGAATTATCTTTCTTGTAAAAACAGCATTTTCCTTGATTAACATGATTGGACTTTACTTGACTACACGCGTTGTTATTCCTTAATTCATTTTGCGCTTGCAAAAGTGTGTGTGTGTCGGGGGGGGGTAGACAAAGGGAGATTGAGATGGAAAAAAGCGCGGGGGTTGAGAGATGGAGAGAGAGAGAGAGAGAGAGAGAGAGAGAGAGAGATAGAGAGAGAGATAGAGAGCGAAAGATATATTAACATACACATACATACATACACCTTTACATACATATCAATTGTGAAGAAAACACCATTGTGAACATTACAGAGCATAGTTCTTTTGTTGCCCGGACTAAATTTGAAAATAATGCAAAAATACTCAAATTATGTGAAATTATCGTAGTGTTAAAACACAAAGGAACTCTAGAAGCATTTGAATAAAGTGGAGAGTCTGTGAAGTGGAAATCTTTACTTTTAGATAAAAAGGATACAGCGCTCTTTCGATAATGATTTGCAATCAAGTTTTTATCTCTTGTAATGCTAGGTGTTATTCCTTTTCAATGGGAACCGTAATGGTTTTACCGAAGCGGCCTTCTTAGAACAGCGATTCATGAACATCAGAACAGTATTAATTTAAAGGCATTATCAGGATGTTTCTACCTGTCAAAGTAAACAAAAAAAAGTGGATTGATTGCACATAGTGGTGTTTATAATTGTGATGAGAAAAATGGGCTTATTGATGTGAGATTAAATACATGTAAATCATTTCAATCTTTGCCACAAAAGAAAGTAAGGATATTTGACACAACTCTCTTAATGATGAAGAATACATATCTGCCTGGCAACGTAGTAATATCTACCATAACATTGTCCGTCAATAAATTATATCTGTTCTCACAACTTCATTTTGATGCTTGAATGTAAATAAACCCGTCATTTGAGGCACACACAAAATAAAAGCTATCATATGCATTTTTAAAAGACGAAAATAGATATAGGCCTATATATATATATTACATGCTATCCGGCTAAAATACTGTTGATTCGTCAAAATATCTTCTTTTTTTTTTTTTTTTTTTTTCCGTCAAAATATCTTGCAGTAACGTTTTCAATGTAGACTTTAGTTGAAAAATATGATGATTAAATTCGATTTAATGAGAATCCCGGAAATCAGGCACAAAATATATGACTTCCTTTATGCCACCGCAAACATAATACTCCCAACGTTAATGCACATTATAACACTCGAATGATGTGCACGCAAATATTATGCTGTTTTTCTAATATATATTATTCATTTACCATGATGATTGTTAGAGTTACGCTTATTCTGAAGGCATTCACATATTCCAGTATGTATAAAACTCTCTTGGTTTATTCATTGCTTCCGCAAATCGCTTTAAATCATAATATTAATTTCGTCTCGTATTGCAATGACAATATTATTACTGCATCTTCCACGTCTTAAATGTCCTCGATTTAATGGTTTTGTTTGCTAGTGCGTTTCTTGGAAGGCTATATCATTCAATTATCGTGAATACAAGACTCGTTTCTCCTTAAACCATCTTGACTAAGATTTTCTCAATTTTATTTGAAAATTATATTCAAGCAAACTTATAGCACAACATTACGTATCAATTGTAAACTTAGCTGTATAACTAAAGTCATTCCCGTGAGCTTCCTTGTCTTAAAATGCTAAATATTATCTAAATTTCCACCAACCCAACCTCTTTGATTTGACTGATTTCCATTTTAATAGAAATATGGACAAAATAAACATTAAATAATTGACATAAAACAATGCAACGCGTTTGTTAAAAGACAACATACTGACAAAAATAATTGCAAATGGTGACCGAACATTGCTGACAGAAAAAAAATACTCTGAAAGAATTCAACTTATCAAATTATGACTGATGCATTACGGGAATAAATTTGGGCGCCATATTCAGCGCGTCTGTCACAGGTGGCACACTGAGGAGAGAGAGAGAGAGAGAGAGAGAGAGAGAGAGAGAGAGAGAGAGAGGGGAAAACAAATCAATGCAGCGTCACTTTAAAGATGACCATATCATCTTATTATCAAGCTCACGGTCAGAGTGGTTTTAGGCTTGGAGAGTAGAGTGGTCAATGATTATGATAATGTACCGGACACGGAGGTCGGTTTGACGCCTGGTCAGTTAGACATTGACCATCCGCATAAAGAAACGGTCGGTCGGTCAATCGCACATTCGTTTCTACTTATACAATCAAAGGGACTGCTATGAATTCATATATGCCCGCATGCTATACACGTACTACAATTTGCACCCGACACTGAGTTTAAGCTATTGTCCAAAATCGGGTTAAACAAAGGAAGTTAGTATGAAGAATTAGGCTTCCCGGCCTTTGTTAAACGTAATTTTAAACCAAGAGTCGGGTTGAAGTGATAGTAGAACATAATTATATGGGCCTAAGAATGTAATTGTGAAGTAGAGATTTTTTTAAAATTCATCAGCCAAAAGATGCTTCGTGCAATGGGCTACATTGTGATAATTTAATTTGCTTTGATTTGTATTCATTTCTGTATTTTCTTTAAAAAAACCTACACTTTCATGAAAATAGATTTGATGCAAACTTTCCGTCATAATTATAGGCCTAATATTTGTGTACACCATAATGTTAATAAACATTAAATGGACACTGGAGGGCTGTGATGTAAGTATTAAGCCTGATGTGTTTGCAGTCCTCAAATATAAAATGTAATTTATAGAACAGCAACATTTCAGAAAGGTTTTATACGCCCAATATTAATTACACGCTTAAGAACATCACTTGACTTAATACAATGGATCCAAAAGCAATGCACTAAGCTTAATCGCTTTGTACGTGCAAATTAAGATGGAAATTTCAATTTTGAGTACTATTTTACATTTCATTTATATCTTTATTTTTATGACATAAAATGGCTTAGTACACCATGAATAATAATAATAATATTCTGCTTTTATATAGCGCTTAATACAAATGTCTTTACAGATATATGAAGGCGTATTTAATGGGTATCTTTGATGTGTTTTTATTCTTTTTTTCCTTCTAATTCTACGGACGTCATTATTGTATCAAGAATCCCTCAAATGCACTTTACCCGTCTCGGTGTTGCAAGCGAATCGTATATCCCACTCTCAGCTTTCCATATTCTCACTTCTCTCTTTCTCCTTAAAACATCATGCAACGTGAATCAGAAATCAATGCATGTGTTAAATGATTTTTCTTTCTTTCGGCTCTAGAGATTATTCCTTTCCGTAATCTCTCCAGTTATATGGGTCAAGCGCTATGCATATCGGGGTCCAGAAAAGGTATGAAGAATCTGATGTGTGCAGAGAGATGGATAACGAGGAAAGGACTAAAATGACTGCCATCTTTACGAGGGAAGAGAACACGTTCAGTTCACCCGGAGATGGGTTTTAGGATAATGTCGTCCTGTTGTTTTTCCTGTGTTTCTCTACAAAGACAGAACGGAGGACGGAAATTCAGTTCCAAATTCCTTTCATAATGGGTGACGTTCTTTATATAGATTTCCACATTCAATTCCCTGGTAAACAATATGAGAAGATGACTGTAAATGCACTTAGGGTATATATGGAAAGACATTGCGAGAATCCTTTTCCAGTATGATAATGACGATTTTATTTACAGAGGGAAGCGTCATCAGCAAAAGTTCTGTTCTTCCTGAGGGCCCTGCGATTATTATTACCCCAGCAATCACCAAGAACCCATTAACACCTGGGTGGAGAGGGGCTAATGTGGATTAATGTTTTCGCCAAAGTACGTCATGCAGTACCGGGTTTGGATTCGAATCCTCAATCCTTGGATTAATATTTAAGTGAATACAACGTCACCTTCACGACGACAGGGTTGCCTAAACATAACTTATTTATTTATTCAAAACAAGTTATTCAGGATAGCAAGATCAGTTATGTAGGACTGTTTCACATCTTGATCCTGAAAGGGCTCGTATTGTTTATTAATTTGACATGGAATGTACAAAATCAATCAACATCCCTGAGAAGTTCTTTAAAAGTTTCAATTATTGGAAGCGCTACAAGAGTGCCACGCCCATTAAGGCACCCCACATCACGAACATAATAGTTTGAGAGACATTATGTGGCCGAGTCTCCAAGACAATAGTCATGAAATGAGTTTAGAGGTTTATTATTTGTTGAAAATTGTAAGAAATCAGTAAAATTCCTGAAAACAATCTTTAAACAAAACATGTAATACTTGTAATAACAGGGCTGTAAATTTCTTCAGATCGTAGGAATGAGCGTTTATATATTGGCAGTTATGTATACGGTATTATCCACCATATCGGTGGCTCCTTAATGTTTAGATATAGCCCGTTTATATATCTTTATTGACATCCCTACATCTTTCACTCAGATTTCTGTGATTTTAGCTAATAAACAGCAAGGTATGAACGACTCTATACGCTGCTTTTCGCTCCCCGTCAAAATAACTGGCACATGCGTCAACAGGTACGGGTTTAAAGAGAAGGTTGAGTTCTGGGAAGAGGTGAACACAAAAATGTGACCGTTATCATTGTATTGTGCAAGAGTGTGGAAGAACATCAGATAAAAAATGTTCCATGAAGAGCATGGCTCTTCAAATGCCTTAATATTTCCAATATGGTATGTAACATCATACAAATCGGGACGGAGTTTTATGCCACATGTTCGTGTAGTCCCTTATACATTTTTCTCCGTTCAGTGCTTGTAATTTTATCAAGACGGGGCCAAATTTCTTATCATTTTAACGATCTAGAACCTTGCAGTAAACACCAATACTTATATGCAGATGATCAACCTTTTCTGATCGATTCCACACCGTTTCTTTCACAATGCACTCGCATGACCAGAACTCAACTTTATCTTTAAATATGTTGAGAGCATTATTCATATCTTTCCAAGAGGTGTTCAATGTTCTTTTGGCTAGCATGACTGAAGGTCATCTTAAATATTTTACATTCCCTTTGAAGCTTCATAAATACAATAATTATTATTCCGTCAAATATGAAATATGTATACATGAAATATTAAAACCCAATAGCTCCGGTGGGAAACGCATTCAACTACTAAGGAAACATTCACTATTTATTTATACATTTTGTTGGCACTTAGGATATAAATCATGTCAAATTCAATGACAATTTATGAGACCTTCGTTCACGTTGAATATTTCTATCTAAACTTCAGTAGGCATTATGCATGTTCTTGCGTAGACAGGTAAACATCCTGTCTGTATATATTGAACTATCATTTCCCAATGAATATACATGTATACATTTACCGACCCTGTATTTTAATAGAAATGGAACAAATAAATTCCCTGCAAATGTGCATGTCGTGCAAAATAACTGCAGTTCACACGTAAAGTATAACTGTATACGAAACACATTGCAGTTTGTTATGCACGTAAAGAAGATGTGGGAATGGTGGGAATACGCATATTGTGTAAGTATGATTGCCATGCGTGTATCTACATTTGGCATGATTAGACCAAGAACAAGGATAATTAATAAATGATCTAGATAAAGTTCGATATACTGCTAGAGTTGCCGTATAAAGTTTCACTGTTGATTTAGAATTAAAGATGCATGTCAGGGGTTCAAGCTCTGATATGGCAATGTGTCTATTGGCATGACATTACATGATATGCATTTGCCACTCTCTACCCAGGTGTTGTAAACGAGTGAATTTTGTCAATGCCGTGAGCGCCAAAAATGGCAGCCTTCAGCAGTAAATCGAGTGTCTTGAGCTCACAGCAGGAGGATTATGAATATTTGCTTAAAGATTATATTGATTGATTTTGTTGATATATTTAACTGTTATGACCAATGTCATAAACAAATTCTTTAAGCATGCATTAATAATTCAGAAACTATGAATAAATTAATAGTTGCCTATTATACGAGGACTTTGGTATCGAAAGCCAACAGAGACGAGTGTCACGAATGATTGAAAATGAGGAACTACAGCTAGAAAATAAGAAGAAAGCTGAGGTTTACGGTCTGCAATTATAATTGAGGTACAGCCAGTAAATGTAGATTTATGCCTTCCTAATCCCTATAGCCCAATAGCAACACAGATTGATGGAGTCACGTCGCTTCTTTAATCATAACACATCTCATTTTACGCTCCCAAATTTATTTTCAGGGGGCCTTGTTCTGAATGGAACGGGTTCTCAAGTGATTTCAAGCAAGGCAAAAAAGGTTGAATCCCCATATCCTTGTGTCATTCTACGGATTACGATAAATATTCTATCTTGGTTGATTTCGTGTGAGTAATTGTTATAACCCTACACATTTCATTTTTTTTTTCATTTCTAAACAAAACATAAAATCATGTAATATGTTGACATATGCCGGGCATTGTTGATAATCAGTCTAAACAAACTTACAATGAATGAACGTACACAATAACTTGAATCGTAAAGAACTAACAATTACGTAAAATATTCAGTTATGTGCCAGAAATTGCATAATAGGGATTATTGCTGGTCAAATTTGTTGCTATGGTACTTGTACCTATTTTGATGAGAATGTACCTCGTATTCCCCGATAATGAATCTGAGCGCATGATGTCCCTCACCTGTCAATATACAGACAATGTGGTGATTGGGTATTTACCAAGGAGGTGGGGGTAAGGGGGGGGGGGGGGGGGTTGATTATCGGGAGTCCGGGACTGTCCCGTTTGCTGAGGCAGACTGCCAGTGGTCTAACTTTGAGCATTTATAAAGGACCAAGACTATGGTATTGATAATGATATATATGATATATGACATTGCATTGAATGACTTAATTTTACAGAATCAATATAGATTAACCTGCTTGTATGTTGGAGGCGAGACAGTCTGTTTTTTTTTTAAACGACGCAAATCTTTAACATCATTATATCTTCTTTCAGATTTTTCGATTACACATAAAATAACGATTATACAAATAAGAGTGTTGCGCTCTTTCAATAGGGGTTTCTGCTATCAACAAACAAGTCATTAGATTATAGGCAATAAAGTAATATACATTATTTATTCTCATACCCTGCAATTGTTACCTGAATAACAGAATCACTCTTGATAAAAACATCATTGTGAAAGTTAAATTTGCATAAAAACCATATGCCTTTGTAATATATAAGTACATTTCTTTTAATATATTCAATTTAAATTTTAATTAAAATATCATCGTAAAAGAGACATGCTGGTTGCAAATGTAGAAATCATAGTAGTTTATTTTTTCCGCAGAAGGGGGGGGGGGGGGGGGGTGAGGGGGCTTTCATTGCGCCACTCATGCAATAAACATTATAGCATACCAAACCACACGGGTTTTTGTTGTTTGTTGTTTTTGTTGAAAGTTAAATTTGCATAAAAACCACATGCCTTTGTAATATATAAGTACATTTCTTTTAATATATTCAATTGAAATTTTAATTAAAATATCATCGTAAAAGAGACATGCTGGTTGCAAATTTAGAAATCATAGTAGTTTATTTTTTCCGCAGGAGGGGGGGGGGGGGGGGGGTGAGGGGGCTTCCATTGCGCCACTCATGCAATAAACAATATAGCATACCAAACCATACGGGTTTTTGTTGTTTACCAAATTGAATATTACCTGTTTCTCATTTTCAACTGTATAGCCGCATCTTTAATTAGATTGGGAAAGACATTTTGAAGAATTTTGTCTTTATATTTTCCTATATAGGAAATGCAATAGTTTCAATTTCCGTTTAAATCCCCTCCAAAGTGTTGGGAGCCTCAATTCGCCAAAAAATTGGACGGCAAATTTCACTTAAATTGTATCATAATGTGAAAGAGAATGAAAAACTATCAAGTTTTTGATGCAACAATATATTTCAGTTTAGGTATCACATAGAAATCTCATTTACTTTAGTATTATTATCTCTGTAAGTCTCAGTAGCCTTAACACTTCATATGATTTTACAATTATACTTCACATTTTTGTATTCATAATATTTGTTTGTTATGTTTTCTATCTATAATCTTTGTTTCTTATGATATGTATGTTTGGAATTTTTACTTATCAAATTTGTACATATTCTATATGCATTAACTAAAAATTGTGTAGGGCCCTCAGGGATATAACTTTTTAAACTGAAGAGGCAACCGTGCTTAAATTAAACTGTAAACAAATAAAATATATCAACTATAACTATACAGGTCCAATAGCTTATACTCGAAGAAAAACAAGATTATGTGTACATCTACTGCCTATGATTAATGACGTAGCTTCAGATTCCGCAGAAGTGACTTGAATACATAAAAATACTCCCATCTTTTAGAGGGAAAAAGAAAAAGAAAAATTCAGTTGGATTTCAAGCTTTTTATGTCCATGTTGTGTTATTTTTAGCCTATTTGTTGCATCAAATAGATACATCATTTTCCCGCTGCTCTATTGAGAAAAATGAAATGGAGACGAAGAGGATATTTGCTCTTAGTCAAGTCATATAAAGAATACAAAACAATGTCTGGAGGTGTTCCCCTTCAAATGGGCTATTTTTACTTCTTCCTCTAATGCTCGGAAGCGAAACATTTGATTTATATATAGTTTCCCGTTATAAAAGCGGTGATTGATGAGTATTTTATTACACGTCTCGGACTTGGCGAAATTGACCGAGTAACCAAAACAGATACCGGACATAAATACACTACCAAATATCTCATTTTGATGAATGGAAACCTCATGAATATTCATGACTCGCGCGTGGCGACTGTCAGACCGCACGCGCCTGCGCGAGTACAGGCGCCTATTCTGCATTCCGATTGGCTCCTGTCACGTGCGGGGTATGACGTCAACATATGATTGGCTAACCGGCACACGCGGCGGAGGAACAGGTCGTTCGCCAACGACTCGTGTATACAGAAACAGGTTTTTTTCCTTTTCTATAATATTCCCATATACACACATACACACGACCGAAAATGATTAAGATATTGTGTATTCCCCATTTCACGTACGAAAATCACCGCTTTTCGCCAAGTAACAGCGTCGCACATGTGCATTCGCCTCTCATTGCCAACCGGTGTAGTCGTGTTTCTATTTTCCCCTGCAGTCTCTCTCATCAATTCTATTCTCTCGCTGGTGTGGTCAAAATTTGGAAAATAATTTGGGAAAATTCTTGTTGGACTATACAGAACTGAGCATGCTGTGTGCGGCCACCACTGCTTCTTCTATTTATACATGACAACCTTCCGGTGAAAGGGAAAAAATAAGTGAATAAGAGGGGAAAAACTCCAAACAGCTACTTGACAACCAACCAAGCGCAGATGGACATTGATGATTAATTATCTTCTTTTGAGAAGTTCCTTGCTTGAGCTTGTGCCAGATTTTGGTTGGGACTGTGCCCATCTTTCGACTGAACTTGGTGTTTTGGTGGATTTGAATTTCACGTCGGTTGTACACCTGCTACCAGAGGGTGACAAAGTTACCGCACAAACCACCCCGAGGGTAAGAATTTAACCCCCTTTCCCCCTTTTCTCCCATCCATCACTCCTCTCTCTATCTCTTCTCCTTTCTGTGTACTTCCATTTATTGAAATCACTATCTCTCCTTTACAGCCCTTTTTTTTTGCTGAGCTTTTTAATAGGTTCCTCACATTTCACTCTGTATATCCTTCTATTCATTACAATTAATTTCGACGTCTTTTCAAAGAATTAATTATATAATGTGACACTTTTAGTATATTTCATATTATGTTCTTATGTTGTCAATAAATTATGTGAATTCTTTTTATTTGTGAAATGTGAAAAAAACTTGAAACTTGAAACTTGAAACGTGAACTCACTAGCTAATTTTCTCACCTTCTATTTTTGTTGGGTGTGTGCAAATCTCAGATTTTTTCTCTTCATTATTGTGTCATTTTCTTTGCTTCCACTACGCCTCCCCTTTTTGAGGAAACATTATTCTTTACTCTCACCAGTCCTTTACTTTTTGTAGATGTCATTATACATCAAATACATTTTCCTATGAATTCATTACTACTTAGATTTGTATCTTTGATTAACCTTAATTATTAATACTTCACGACATATCCATGACTGTGAACGCCTATTTTTAATCATCTCCTCGCGGCCAAAAAAAAAACTCTGAAAAATAAATGGCAAACTCATTCAACATAACTGTGTTCTGTAAATTTCCTCATTTACATATATCAATTACAAATGGAAACCATATAAGTTTTCTAATAATATTTTTAATTGACTCAATTTGATTTCTTTTTAAATCCACCTTCGTCATGTGGAGAGTCATTATAATGCTACTATAAAGGACATTGATATGTAAAATTAGTACAGAGGTTTGACGTTATGTATATTGTTGTATCTCTGTAGTCTTCCCTCTCTGTTTTTAATGCAATGCGGAATACTTCGTGTAATATTTGGAGCAAAACAAAAATCAGTATCTCTCTGACCATTTCATTCATATTGTGAGCATACAACTTTAACATTCAAATGTCCTTTTTAAACGATAT